>QVNW01000696.1:0-86681 GCA_014825475.1 Pseudomyrmex flavicornis | reverse complement strand
AGAGAAAAATATTTTGAAAAATACTTCAGTTGTATAGAGAGAGATTTAAAAGATCAATCTTCGAGGCTTGGAACAAATACATTAGCAACTTGAAGTCTTCTGGCAAGTATATGTTTTCATGTTCATGAATCGTCGATGACAAGGTCTCCTTCCTCTTCTTCTCGGTCGGGACGTGATCGCGTTTCCTCCGCAATGCTATTTGTACACTGTAAAACTCGTGTGTGAGAAAAAATAGCGTGTATTTATTTAGGATACGTTTTCGTCGAGAGAGAGTTTCCGTATAGGTGCTCGACTTCCCCCAAATGCTATTTCTCTTCTCTATTTCTTCCTACTTCGCGGCTCTCGGTTCCTCGTGTTCTCTCTCTCTCGCTCCATCACGATGATCTCGCGCGGCCCCCGTCGGCCGTGCGTTTCCGTTCTTTATATCCCACTCGCCGCTTGTTACTCCGCGTCGACAACACCTCCAGCGTTCTTCTTTATTTCCATTAGGGTGCTTCGAGCCATTTGTTATGATCCTGCGCGAATCCAGAAAGGAAAGGGAGAGAAAGCAGAGAAGATGGGTCGAACTTACGACGAGAATAATCCCTCACTCACTTAAATTATTCCTTCGATGCTCTTTAACATTCGCGAAAGAAGACCGGGACTTGGCTGTTCATTTCGTTTCTTTCTTTCTACGTCTTGATACTTTAAGTCCGGCTGTGGAATACGACGTCATTTTCTAAATTATGTAAAGGCTCGTTTGTCTCTCGAACACAAAGTTCTCTCCGCGCAAGTTTTCTGGCGGCTTTCCTAACGCTTTCTCACGTACTTACGCTTTAACGTCTTTTCCGACGGAAAAGACATTGCACAACGCATCGTATTTAGAAGAATAACGAGATTCTCACGCGAGAGCAAGAAAGATTTTCGGGGTTGTATACATCTATTCTTGTAAATGTTGTATTTTTGAAAAACCAGCATCTACCTGCAGTAAGCGACATGTTTAAAATTGTCACCGCGTTCCCGATCAGACACACATTTAACCTAGTTGCGAGCTGAAAGACAAGCAGACGAAACATCGTCGAATATTGACGTGATCGTGAAAACCGGCGACCGGCGCGGCGCTTTGACAGTTAAATTAAAAATCGCGCTTTCGCGTCGGTAACCGAAAGCCACCCCTGATGGATAGGGCTTAATAAACTTTCGAGGCATCAGCGAGCGTATCATTCGCCAGACACTCGATGGGATTTTATTGTTTCCTTCCTATGCCTTTTTTGCCTTGTCATCCATCTTCCCCTCTCGATTCGTCGATGATTTTTTTTTTTTTTTTTTTTTTTTTTGTTTGCAACGGTGATCGTCGATAACGTTTGTTTTCGTCGTTTAATCGTTAGGAGAATCTTTGTGCTTGGAGATAGGAACACTGACGCGGAGCGACTGACGCGAGCTCTGAAAATCTTTAGCCTAAATGTTTCCGGGGATTTCGTTAAAATGGCCTTGTCCGACTAAATCCGCTTTTCATCGAGCCCTCGTTGATCTCCACGTCTCAAGATCTCAGCCCATCTCGAGCTTTCGAACCTTGAGACAATGGACTCGTCTTTTATTGAATTCTTTTCTTCTGCCACTTCTCGCAAGAGGGAACAAAGTGTGTATGTAAATGTAGCCTGGGGGAGGACATAATCCCACGGGAAGGTAGGAAACGCAAAAGGGTCGCCATCGAGAAACGCAGCGGACGATATACCATCATCGGCGGTTGGCGCCCTTATCTCCGGTACACAGGCTTGATATCGGCTTTCTCTCCCCTTTCTCGATCGCGGAATCGATGAATTAATGATCTGAATCGACGGCGAGTCCGATTGCGCAATAAATCAAAATTCACTCCAATCTCTCTTGCGCGAACATCACTTTGTGGTGTGAAACTTGTCGCGAATTTTTTTTGTTCATTTTTTTTTTCAGACTCAGTTATTTTACCTATGCAACATTTTTTTTATATGTGCGTGCACACGTGTAACTGCACCCTTTTCGCCTGTTCTTTACCCTTCGCACCTGCTGCAGCAAACACGGATACCTGAAACCGCGACACGCACCGTTGACGCTCACCATGGGAGATCATGGCAGACAAGAGAAAGGTGAAGGGTCGTTCCGTAATAGTCGTCCCTACGGAGGGTGCGTCCGTGCGCTACACCAGAAGGAGAGACGCTCGGTTTCTACGACCGGCATACTGCGTGCCACATGACGATGTCCCATAAATAGTCGACCGGACGCCGGAATTTCCATTATATCGCGTTCCCGTACATAGGTGCCATAAACAATATCATCGAACTCCGCGCCGAAACGGGGCCTCCCCCATTAGGTGTGTTCGCGACGCGATATTTATTACCGGCGCGACCATTGTGGGTGTGCGGGATTTACGAGGGCTTTTCGCGAAAAATCCGAGAAGGGCGCGGAGAAGAGGCGAAGTCAACGTCGAGTGAATTGAACACTATATAGAATCAAATTCGCGCTGTGATTTTTTTTTCCTCTCCGAAAAGTGCAAACGTAAATTAAATCAAACAACGACGCAACGACGTTTATTACACGACGCGATTTTCTTGATATTGTTTCATTCAGAACAATTCTGATTGCAAGCTCGAACCGTCCGCATTGCGCACGTGCACGGTCACGTTGCAGTCAAGGGTGGTTCACAGCGGCGATAGTAATTACGTTCAATTAACTGACCGTGCAGCGCGCACGTAATATCGCACAGTGCACATTCATCCGCGTAAACGAGTAGCGGGAATGTCCTTGTCTCTCGGTACCACGATATTGTGCGTCAGCAATCTGTGACAATGGCCTGAATTGATCTCTCAAGCAAGTATTTGGTCGTAAAATATTTACGCGCTCGTTACGAGCGCGCGCGCACGCGTTGCTTGATGTTGTATTATCAGTGTTTACTATTAAAGTTTGTCAATATATGATCGACGGTGCGATAGAAAATATATTGCTCCTTAAAGACAAGATTGCGTTATTTCGCTTTATCACTCAGGTTATAGGTCACTATTTTGCAAAAAAAGTAGAGCAAAAAAATGATAAAATATAAAACAAGCAATTACAAAGTACGATAGTTTAGGTTTTTTGTATAAATTTTATTTCGCGCATTTTTAGGATTATGCGCGAAGTCACGCGCAAAGTTCGGTCTTTGACGCGAAATAACAGCTTTACGACTGGTCCTTCTCCGTTCCCCTCGTTCGAAATGAACTTTCGAGAGTAATGCGTGGTGAGAGAAGTTTTCGAAGTTATGTGTGTTGCTCCCGACCGCAGGTGTTGATGGCGCCCGCAAACAGCTCAGTCGCTCGCAGCTCGAATATTTCATGAACTCGAGCGAGTCCTTCGTCGCTCGGTTCGTATGATTCATTCACGAAGGCGCGCCTCAGAACTTGACAGAAGGGACGATTACCACACTAAAAGTGATTACGAGGCTTTCCCGCTCGGTATATGAATTTCCAGTATTCTTATAGTGCGATAAATTATTTAGTATTTTTGTGCTTTTCTTCTTTTTTTTCTTTTCTTTTCGCACGACGCGTAAACACGTGTGACACGTCGCTTGAGAATAGACGACAAAGTTTCGGTCGGCGGTTTCTTCCGCGACGAGTCTCATGCATGATTCACGCGGCCAAAGTATCGTCTTTGTTAACAAATACTCGAACTGCGGGAACTATCTCGACTTCAGACTATCTCTTCGAGATCGAGAGAAACGGGCCGCTCCCTCGGGAGCAAATCATGGGGAACTTGTAATCCGGACGGTAAGGCGAAATATTCTCCGGACACACACCAGCGTGTCGAGGGCGGAACAACCGTTGTAGGTGGATGGAACGCGACACGGTCTAGAGGGACTTGGAACTCTAAATCCACAAACGCCGGTTGAAGATAATTACGTATTCGTTATGCGTAATGCGATGAGCGAGGGTTTGCGTTGCGAAATATCGCATCGTTCGCGCGTTAACGTATCAAACCGCGCAATCAACGCGCGTTATCGAACGTGTTTTGAAAACTAGAATTAATATCCGTGAATTTTGTTAACTACGTTTTCACGTTAAAGTGTCGGAGATTAATGTAAACACATATACGATGCGGGAAAATCTCGTTAATGCTGTTATCGTACGTTCGCAGCGAACGGGAATAGGTATTTCATTCACAAGCAACGTCCGTTTTCCTCGAACTAGAATCCCGATCGTAAACTTGCATTGATTTCGTGCATCTGCATGCATCCGCGCGCATTCATGCAATTCACAGTATACTGATTCAACATCGGTAACCTTTAGCATAAGCGTGCGAAGCTAGCGTCGGTGCTGAATTAGCACCTCGACCTCGAACGTCATGACGTGTATTGTTTCAGCACAAGCTGCAGTTTCATTGCATTGCCTCTGCAAATGCCTATTTGACGCACTTCCTGTTTGATCAATAGTAACGAGGCAGGCATATCTGTCTAAACTGAATTTATATACGACGCCTCACAAACGTGTGTGTGTGTCGTGTGGATAATCAAAATTACGCAAATATTTTCCCGCTTGCTCGCGATCGTGTTATTATTTTCACATCTGTGCCAGTTTGCAAATTGGCGAAACAATTTCACCAAGATTGAATTTCAAAATGATTTATTTTGATATGATATTGAAGGAAATAAATTGCACGTTGCGCGCGTTGTATATTCCGATTTATATACGTATGTCGCTTGCGGTCAATTTCCGGACGTTATATTTCTATATTTACTGCGACAGAATTGCAAACACGCAACGCAAATCCGCAGAGCGGCGGATTGCGCCTTACGTATCAAGAGACACGGTACTACTATACTAACTATAAGTAGCGTTTTGAGCAGAAATAAGATTTGTCCATGTAAACATCATAATATCACATATCAATATATATCGTATATCGATATATATCGCATATCGATATATCGATCTTCTTTTTGTTTTTAATTGTCGATTCCGCTGGAAACAAAATACAAACTTTCTCTGTCTCTCTGTCTTTGTCTCTCTGACAATATAATCTCCGGATTTACGAGTGTTTTTCTCGCCTCAGTTGTTTACGATGTTAATTCGTCGTTAAATTGCAGTCACGATGTTCTTAGCCAACCGAAAGTGCAACAGATATTTTAGAACAGATTACCGCATGAAAACTTAACCCCCATTCCACATATGACGCAAGATAAAGAAAAATATGTCCTGCGCGTACAAAAAGAGAGATGATTTAAGACGTTCTTTTTATCGCTTCGTTCGAAGCGAACTAATTCCAGCGAGAAAAGGGATGGTTTAGATCTCGACTGGTTTTTATTGAAACGTTTCGGCGCGCTCTCTTTCCTGTTTCCGGCATGCAATCTTTTCTCGAAGGGATGATCAGGCGGACAGCGTAACGGGCCAGTTTAATTTATTTGTCGTCATTATTACGTCGTGATTAAACTCCGTCGAGCCGATTGTTCCGAGAGAGCCCCGCCCCGCGACGGGGGGTCTAACTTTCGGTTTAATTAAAAAAACGTGATCACTGTTTTCAGAGATCCCTCACGCTCCCCTCTCATCTCCTTCTCCCTCCCGCCTGTCTTCTCGCTGGCCATCGGCAAAATCCTTTCGGAGTGCGCTCGCCGACGTTCCTAGTAGTAATCAAGTGGAAATGTTTTTCAGCCGATACGCTCGGTGCGGATATTATCGGACTGAGAGAGAGATAGAGAGAGAGAGAAAGAGAAGGCTCTTTTACTTTTAGCAGATTGTTACCATTTCTCACCTACTTATATTCAGGAAAATTAGATAATAAATGGGATGAAAAATTAAATTGGAATAATGAAAGAAGATAGGGATGAAAAATATATTATGCACAGTTCTCAGATGAAAAATTACTGTTCGGAATTTATCAAGTTTTGCATGTTAATTATAAAATATAACGTGTTGATGTACGATGCAAACAAGTAAGCTTGCTGATTTATGCTGAATAATTAAAGCAGCAATTTTTGATGGTAAATTATAATTTTCGCGTTGGAAATTACCTCTTCCCTTGCTCTTGGTAAATAGTTTACCTGGTCAGCAAATTAGCGGGAACATGTTATTTGATCGCGTACGAGCACGTCGGCCGGGAAAGAGCCGTCGTTTGTGTGCCTCGCGTTGTCATCGGGAAGTATATATTTCACTGTCAAGCAAACCGGGATCGCTAACAAGGTGACCGCAATCTACCTAACCGGTACAGCACCCAATTAGCGATAACCCGAGAGCTAATTCCAATTCTAGAAACCTTTTAAAACTATGGAATTAGTTCGTTCTCTCGCGCGGATACCGGTTTTCCATCGAGTTAACTGGATTCTCTCGCGTGGCGATAATTCGTTTTTCATTCCGCAGAAACGAAGACGCGTCGTTAGGACAAATTGCGATCAGCTATTGTTCGCCGATATCGAAGAGAGCTCAAGAAATCAAGTTCTAGTAACCCCGCGACCTGTAGTGGTTAGGACAGATACGATCTGAATAGGAGCTTCATATCCGCAAAGGGGGTCGTTATACACAAAGGGAGTCGCGGGATCTCTGTGTATACAGACGCGTAATACTGCGTGATGTATGAATTTAATTAAGTAATTATACAGAAAGAGAGAGAGAGAGAGAGGGGGGGGAAAGAGAGAGAGAGACGCCGTCTACATTAATCACCACCCCATCGCTACGCATCCGTCTTCTCTTGTTCTTTCTTTGTCGCCCCTCCGACATCTCCTCGCGGAGTTCCGCCGGATTTCACGTTGCCGCAGAATTTCCAGGCTGCGGTAACATCCCGAAAAGTTCCTCGCTTTTAGCCAACCACCCCCTCAACCGTCCGTCTTAACAATGTCTCGTGCGCTTTTTACGTCGCAATTAGCGGCCGGTAATTAGTCATCATGCTGAAACTGTAATTTCTTCATCCCATAAATTGATGTTGTCTCTTCCGTACTCTACGTGCTTTATTGAAGACGAAGATGGCGAGAAGTTTGCGCACATGTTTCAGTAACTTTAAATTATGATAAATTGTAAATGAAATGTAACCAGGTACACAACTAATGTTTTTTTTTCTTCAAACATGCTCGTCTTTTTATCAGAGCAAGTAAGTTTCGTATAATACAATTCGCTATTGAAAACCGTATCCCGCGACGGTATATAACATCTAGTCGGTACCCTCTCGCGGCATTTGAATCAATTATTGCCTTGAGGCAGCCGATCCCGTATTAGGAACGGCGAGTCCGGCGCAAAGTGAATTAATTAAGTGTTCGTATAGATACGCACTAAGGCTCGGGACCTATCGTATACGTCCGAGGCTCCGGGGCATTCGAGGACGTATTAGGACACATTGATGACGAGATCCGGGGGGATCCGACCGCTGAATCCCCCGAATCTGCGCGTCTCCCTCTGACGACGAACCGGTCCGACCATGATCGAGTGCGATCGTCCGATTGTGCGGCTTAATTGTTACCGCCGCCGGTGCCGTGTCGTAGGCCGAAATTGCTTCGCCGATAACGCGGTTATCGCCAAGGACGCGATTATCCTCGGCATGCCTGGCGCGAACATGCAGGACATTCCCGTGTAGTCTTCAACGAAGGGAGCGCCGCTTCCCCTCGTCGACTCTTGTAACTGCTATCTTGTAAATGTAATAGCGTCCACAGATAATACTCTGTTTTGCACAATAATTCTGACGAATTAAAAATTAAATAACGCGCACACGAGCTTGTCTTTCGGGGACAAATGTGATCGCGAGATTTAATGTGAACGCCCGAGGCAAACATAAATAGGAATTTTCGATATGCGCACGATACGTGTTTGGAGGATCGGGAAAACTCGCGCTGACTGTCAAGAGGGATCGAAACAGCAGTGGCTGCGGCTCACCGCAGCCTCGGTGTTAGGCGTTCAATGTTGCGGCGGCGTTTCGAAAAGCTTCGGGGCAGCGTGGCGTCGTTAGCCCGATCCCGCGTGTTGCTGCGGATTTGTACGTCAAAATTCAGCGTTTAGGCAGATCGGCACGTCTCGTTAATTATGCACGTATGCGCGCGTGATGCGTGTCGAACCTGGGAGACGGATTGTCCGCGATCGCGCTGGGGAGAGCTTTAAAGTCGGCGGGGAGAAGCGAAGGGTGACGCGGAGAAATCAATGCTCGTTGGTGCGTTCATTTCGACGAGATCGTGTTTTCCCCTCGTGCGTCGGTTTTGACGAAATTCGCTTTGTTTCGAAACGCGTTAAAAATCTTAATTGACTGCGTGCAAATATCTTGGATTTTTTTTTTTTTTTTAAGAGAAAACACGAGATAAATATAATTATGTCATTTATAGATATTTTTTTTTTATCGCGTCACTTTCAGGAACGATTCGAATTTGACGCATAATATATTATAATGCGCGATGACAATGGCACTTAATATTCTCTACGAGGCGTCGTCATCTGCCCGTGACAACCGTAAAGTTTTAAAAAAAAAAAAAAAAACACTGTCACTCATTGTCGCGCATAATCCTCGAGAAATCCTTCGTTATTTTCCGGTCTGTAGCAAACGTTTATCACACTTACCGATCTCAAATTGGTCCCATATAAATCGGCCGGGTGGAAAATATCGCCGTAATCCTACCGCGCGCGTAACGTAAACTCCCTCCCGACAATCATCTGTGAAGCGACTAAACACAGATTAAACGATATCGGAAACATCTACAGTACGGTAGTATTCAATATTACGCTAAACTGCAATATCGTTGATTAAGATGGATGATTGTTAATTGCTAAACAATAATATTCGACTGGATTTCCGAAAACACGGGGAGAAATACCGTCAATCAAATCGCAGCCGGAATTTACCGACGCTTACGGCATCAATCGTCAGACAGAAATACGCGATCGCGGGAGTCGCGCATCGGGAATATTCAAGTAGCAACAAACATCACATAATCGCGCAAATCCCTTGTGGAATTTCCTACGCGCGTCATTTTCGTAATTAGGTCGTGTAACCGATCCACACATATACGTGCTTACGTATGAAAATGTCTATTCTTTAATGATGTTTTATTTTATAGAAACAAAATCATGAAATGTAAAAATATTTAATTTTTTTTGTTGCAGCACATAAAAATATTTGATGTTTTTTTTTTAAATTATAAAAGTTATCACAGAGAGTATTTTTATATGTGATATATTTATTTTTCTTTAATCTTGGAATTTAAAATATTGAAGACGAGCGATAAAGTCGCTCTAAACGACGCAACACCGCGGATTTCACTGCGCGCATTAAAACTGGCTTAGCCGGTTGGTTGGAGAAATAATCTTTCACCGAGCGAGAAAAGAGACTGAGAAGAGATACTCAGTCAGATAACAGTCAACTGTCGTTAACGCGGGGCACCCTTTTAATCCAGATCAACGTCGGCTAATGCTGCCGGAAACGAAGCGCGTCAAATGTACCGCGAGTTATTAACGAGGTTGGCTTCCTTAGGACGAAGTTTGTGTTTTCCACGTGCCGCGGCCTCGAAGGGGTTAGTCCTTGTGCTCGTTGAAGCGCGAAGACGCGATAGCACGGGTAGGAAGGAGGGGGAGTCGTTCCGTGTCTCGGGTAACATCGCCACGTTTCAGAAGAAAAGCGTCTTTTCTTGCGACGACGACGCAACGTTGATTCTATCGCGAGTCGGCGCGCGATATCTTTGAACGAGAAAGGGAAGAGGAGAGATCGTTAGTAATTTGCTTCGGGACGCAACGACGGAGGGGGGAGGGGGGCTGTAAAGACGCCCTTAATCCATTCGCTATTTAGACGTACCTGCGAAGTGTACTATATATATATATACGCGGATGCACGACAGATTTCGTGGAACTTGCATTAGCTAATGTACACATCATCTAGCGTTACACCGTTGTCGGTGACGGTTAATTAAACAACGCGCGGAGTCGAGTCGTGTGACAGAAAATGCTGCGATCGCGCTGCCAACCCGCGCTCCTTGTTTCTGCTCGCATCGGATCGCGAGTTTCCGCTTCTCCGGGAGAATGGAAAAAAATGTTGCGCTCCGAGATAGGTCTGCGTGTGTGACATTTGACGACGCATTGTTCCGGGCCCAGACGCGAGCGAAACGCGGGAGCGCGAATTCGTTTAGATCGCTGCTCGTCTGCGACCGATCCGACGACGAGAGTGTAGTGCGAATAGGTGGGATTTTAATAAACCGGAAGCTCATTGTTGCGAGTGTTGAAGCGTCGCGGGCACGCATAAAAGCCTCGCTGGAAAAAAAAAAAAAAAAAAGAA
The DNA here is from genome assembly GCA_014825475.1 of Pseudomyrmex flavicornis. Classification (NCBI taxonomy): domain Eukaryota; kingdom Metazoa; phylum Arthropoda; class Insecta; order Hymenoptera; family Formicidae; genus Pseudomyrmex; species Pseudomyrmex flavicornis. The sequence continues at coordinate 76,466 of QVNW01000696.1, read as the reverse complement.
GAGGAACGGGATGTGTCAGCGAGCGCTACGAGCGAAGGAGCGGGTGAAGAACGAGCGCGTTGAGAATCTCAGCCTTGGAGGGCTTGCATTGTTGTCGCGCTAGTGATTACGACTAGCATCTGTATCCCTTCTTGTATTTATACGGCTAGTCTTCGTGACGTCTTCTCAGAATGGAACTCTGACACGCGGCTTCGGATTGTTATTCTTACTGACATTCATTAGTCGTTTCTTTCTTCCAACGTATCTCACGTTGCGCTTCAGATAAAAAAAAAACAACTAAATAATAATTCAGAAACACAATGCGCGCGTATTACGCTGTATATTAAATTTAACTAAAGAAAGTAAATATTCATTCTGATTATTTGAAACTAAAACAGTTGGCATTAACGGGATTTCCGATGACTACACACGTAGGAACTGAATGGCAGACTTGTTACTGAAAAGCGAAAAGCTTCGATTTAAAACGCTCTGAGATAAAGAGGGTCGAGGGTCGTCGTCGAGCTCCGTTTAACAAGAAACAAGGGTGGTCGAGAACGGTGCCGGTTCTCAAAGACAGAGAGAAAGTCCTCTAAGACGACTTAGGAGCCAGAACGCTTTCGCCGTGACGACGGTGGCGCGCCTTTTCCGAAAACTCCTTCCGAAGGGGCTCTATGATGTTGCTGCAACCTCGGAGAGAAGTGAGAGAGAGAGAGAGAGAAAGAGTTCCTAAGGAGGAACTTCTAAAATCAATTAGCAGCCCCTTAGGCGATGGGGTTCCCGTTCCCGCGTACACGGAAGGACCCTTTCCATCATAGGATAAGGGTTGATAAGGAGGGGTCGACGTTTATCCCAATAGAGGAACCGGTGGAACAATCACGGAGCTTCTATGCGCGCTACCAAAGGGGTTTGGGCTGACTTTGTGTGTGCGTACGTTCCAGGTAACTGCGACGCTTGCACTGATTTCGGCCCTTCCGCTGTTTGCAACTTCTCACGGCGCGCCAGATTATCTCGCGAGGATTACTTAAACCACTTAGTGCCAGTAATTTTTGAACACCACGCACTGCGAGGTGAATTTCGAAGATCGATTTACTATTAATAGTACATATATATATATATATATATATATACTTGACAATTTCGAACAGTAACGAAACACACATTAGGTGAAATAACACGCGTGCTTCAAAATAAACATAAACTCAGTTTCTGAATTTACAGTCTCTGTTTAATTAAGGAAAGACCTTGAGCTGGACCGCAATATGTTATTTAATAATTGCGAAAGGTATAAAGAAATAAATTGTAAAACAATCGTTAAATGATCGTTTTGCTACGAACCGTCCGCCAGGAAGAATTAATTATTTTTGCATCGTGGGAGCCATTTTCACGGCCGTAAAGTTTCATTGCGGGGAAGCCGCGCGTCTCATTTCGAGTGCTGTTTAAACTTTTACCCAGAGGGATGCTTCGGACTGACGAGAGAGAAAGAGAGAGAGAGAGAGAGAAAGAGAGAGTTACGTTAAAGCAGCCTCGCGTCCTTTCTCTTCCTAGGTAGAAATTTAACGACTTTCCGTTTAACACGTGCACTCGAAGTTGCGCGTCGAACAAAGTACATATCTATTGGCGGAGACGCGCGTCGGCAAGATCACGAAGTCGAAGTTTCAAGATCTGTTCTTGGACTGACGTTGTTGTTCTAATTGAGCGTCATGAAAGAGAGAATCTCCCTGACCCTCGCGAATTCTCGAGAGTACACAAGTGTAATTGAAGATGTCGGTATCTTTTTGCAACGGAAACTTGGGAACGGTCGTGTACGTGCAATAAATATAAAGCAATACGCAAAATACAACATTTTTATTTATTTACTTTTATATATAAATTTGAAAAGTTAGATACTTATCGTATTTTTAGTATTAACGTGTATTTTTGTACAAAGATTACGGTTGAAGAGCAGCTTTGTTAGCTGTGCGCAATAGAGGAAGGGAACGAGAAGAAAACGTGAGGGAAGCGAGTAAGATGAAGTAAGGAAGGCGGATGATTAGGAACGTTGTGCCGACCCTTAGTCTGTCTTATTGCTAGTACTCGGTTTCGACGAGGAGTTCCTCGCTGTACTTTGAGCGAGTTTCACTCTCTTTGAGCAACCTGCCGGACCCTTCGTGACCCTACAAAGGGCTGCAGCAGTGGCAAAAAGGACCTTAGTACTTCGATAGGCGTTTCTGCCCCCGATCGGAGCAGTCCAAAGGACATCGAACGGATCGGGGCGGCACGCGGAGTCTTTAAATGAAGCCGAGAGAACCCTGATGCTGTGATCCTTAAATTGTGAAATCACGGCATCTCGCGTTCTCGTTTTCAAAGAAACGGAGACGCGAGAGTTCGATCGATAGTTTGCAATAATACACGTTAATGGAAACTCGAGAATTTTGAATAAAGAATTTTCACTTTCATTTACACACACACCGATCTATTTATACAATCGTGATTCATTAGACGAGCTCGTCTCCGTGAGATCATCAATCGTCACGTAACAAAATTCCATTAATGCTTTACCAAGAGGAAAACCTCTTATCGCAAGATGAGAAATATGACGCGGAGATGCGCGATGATAAATTTCAAGGCCGATGGACCTCTCTTTATATACGAAACTTTTTTTTTATCGAACGCGTCCGATATTTGCTCACCCACGCAAAATTCCGCAAAATTCGAAGGTTTTCGTTCGCTTTATCATTTTCACGCGAAGAAATCGAAGAATTTTTTTTTCAGCTCGTCACAGCCAGGCGAGCCTCGGGCGCCGTCTAACGTGTAACGAACGAAAATCAAAAAGGAAAGAAAAAAACGATATCCGAAGGAAGAGCGATGAGTACGTTTTGAGAAGTACGTGATGAAGACGCCGGATCGCCGCGATGTTGTACGTCGCTGTCGGAAAGAATGTTGCCTCGGGTGAGAGTTCGCGGGAGCAAGTTCGCAAAACTTCAACGTGTTTATCCCGTGGCGTTAGAACGAGTTGGATTGTCGTAACGCGGAAAATGAAAGAGAATGGGAGAGCGATTCCCTAAAGACTTCTCCGCGCGCACTTTCGCTCGTCGTCAATCATACTTAACTCTGTTCATCGATCTTTAGCTCCCTTTATGGCTCGCTCTTTACGGTCTGACGCATGTTGTCTAGGTCAGAGGAAACGTGGAGGCGAAAACGTGTCGAAGACGGTGCAGTTACGATAATACATTTAAGAAAGTGTTTTTGAGACGAGAACTCTTCGACCGGCGCAAATTTATAGACGTGTGGTATCTCGTTTCTTTCGACTCGAGAAACATTTATCAAGAAGAAATCGATGTGGGATAAGCGAGATGGGAATTTGTTTACGAAAATGTTAGGCACAGGGTTTCGCCGACAAGTACTTAGGGATTCTGCGGAGGTCCCGAGACTCTTAGCTATTCAAGTCGTAACCCTTCCTAGTTAGGGGTTAATTGTGTCATCGCGATCGATCTGTTTGCGCAATTCAGCCGCAACACCGTGTGTTGTTACGATTTAAAATAATATTCAATAATATTGTGTATCTAGTATAAACAAAATAAGAGAGAAATATATCGCGAAAAAAAAATATCGAATGTATCGATATGCGATATATATCGCGATATGCGATATAAATTGATATATTTTTTAAAAAAGACGTACATATGTAGCAATTAAGCATAGCTTAAAAAGGCTAAAATATATTTAAAAAAAAAGACTAAAGCATTTAGTAACTAATGTGATATAATTTATGACTGAGAGAGGATGTAATATGGATATTTAATATCACGAGACTGGAGCGGTATCACTGATATTTCGAATATAATCGAGCGTTTTGTGTTTTTCGCAGATGTCAATATCGGGTTTTGATCGTTTTCTACATTTTGTAAACAATACAATTCAGTGAAATTAATTGGTCGAAAGAAAATCAGGCTTCTCTGATCACATCTTTTAAATATCATATTGTTGGTTTTATAATTAAAGCGTAATATTTACAAATATAACGCGCAACGTTTCATAGAGAAAAAAGGCAAAATATTTAGTAACGTGAATTATCTATAATCGCGGTCATCTCAGAAATAACGGAATTTCGGGATAAGCGTGTGTATATATATATGTATACAATATATATATGTTGCAAATGACGGCAGGAATGTCTCGGAGAGTTTCGTAGAATAAACATTCCGTTCATAGTTGAAGTTTGAGCACAATCGTTAATATCGCTTTCTATTATCCCGGTTTGTGCACTGCCGTCATTAGCTGGCGAAAGCATTCGCCTATTACGCGAGAATATTGATTAGATTGCTCTCCGCCAAGCCGCACACACACACGCTTCTCTCTCAGAAAGCTTACAAATTAGCGTTATATTAAGCGAGTGGCGGTCACGCCAAGCCACTTCAATGATCGTAGTCGCGCGTCGTAAAGTTCTCATTATCAGCCCGTACATTTACTCTCTCCCGCAATCTTTTGTACGGGGAGCGAGCTGGAATTAACGATCACACATACACACACACACATACACACATCCTCGTGCATCATGCGTGCGTGTTGCGCGGAAAAAAGCGAAACGCAATGTTCGCGAATGACCGTATCGAAAGTCGCAGGCAAATCGCGAGAAAGGGACGCGCTCCCCGCGGGGCAAATTTCCGATTTATTCAAGCTCGCTCCCGAATACTTGGGAGCCCATAAAGAGAATGAATGGGATTGTGGCGGTCGCCGCAATGCTCAGGGCTGCTTTAGGGGTTCATGAAATACGCGCTCGTCGCCCTCTCTCGCTCTCTTTCTCCTCTCCTTTCTCCGCGCGCGCATACACACACACACACACACACTCTCTCTCTCTTTTCCTCCCCGCAAACTTCCCTGCTCCTTCCTGCTTTCGGTGCGCGCTGTCGCGCTCGGGCTCTCCCTTTTCGCTTGTCCCCCGATGCGTTCTTTACCTCCTTCCCCTTCGGTCGTTCGCGAATCGAAACTTCTCTCTGCAGGGTGGCCAGCGCGCGGTATTACCATGAATTTACATAGCCTCGCTTCGAACTCCGAACATATTGCGCAGCTTTGATTTATGTGAAACATTTGCTAAATATTCCGCCGGCTTAATCTCGGCCGCGCGAAACGCCGGATTTCCGTCCGCTCGCCTTCGTCCCAACCCTCCGTGTAATGAGGGATAACGCGAACGTTTCTTCGGGAAACACGGTAAACAGTGACGCGATAGGCTCTTTGTGAATGTCGAACGGGGAGGGAGGAGGGAGAGAAGGGAGGAGAGAAACTCCTCTACGAGCCTTCATATTCGGGTCTTCTTCACTCAATAACGAACGCCCGGCGAAAATTCACGCGGCGTTCCAAGATTTACCGGGAAAACAAATCATTTCACGGGAGACACCGGGGATCACGGGGAAAATCTATTTCGGCAAACTTCAAGGATTACCCGACCGTTGATTTACGACCGTATCGAGATGCGTTCACGCCACGCATCATATTTTACTACGCTCATGAATAACTCATAAATTTGATGGAATAAACACGTGTATTTGTAATTATACGAAAGTTAAATCTTTTTTTTTTTTTTTTTTTTTCTACTACGAAGGCGAGACATTGATCGCGAACATTTACACAAATTTGACAAAAGACAATATTTAAGTTGGACGGTAGCGGTCTGAATGTGAAGTTCGAGATAGGGATGAAACGCGATCCTCAGTCTCCCGCGGGCATTGGCGGTTTTCTTGGATTTCATCGAATGCACCTCTCGCTGAGCCGCCCTCGTTCGCACTTGGCTTCTTCGTGGTATCACTTGCATGCGCGATTGCAGTTCAGTCTGGGTCACGCTCGTCCCTGAAGCCAATAAAGTCCGTAAAACTATACCGCGCTTATATACAATTAGTTTCAATTACGACGGACTTGCAAAGACGACGGATCGAACGAAGATTTATACTTCGCGAATAGAATCGTTCGAAGTTTCTCCGACAAAAAAACGCATTAGCTGATCACCAGGGTTCCGACGATTACGACCGACTGAAAATGTGAGTAGTTTTACTCGAACAAATTTCGGAAAAGTATACGCGCGCGCTCTTCTCTTCTCTCTACAATCAAATGATACAAAGGAAATTTCTCAGTTGCCTGGCATATTCGACTTTCGTTCGCTACAAAATCGATTTACCTACCTCTCCCGGCGCTGCACTTTTCGAGAAGTGCCCAGCCACATGTCATTTATCGATACCTACGCGGTTATTTCCGCTTTTCTGCGAACCGGTCGCTCCCCATTCCCCGTTTACGTTGTCCTTCGGCCGTTCATTTCTCTCTCTTTTTTTCATATTTGTTTTTTGTTTCGTTTCCCACTTCACATATTCATACGGCGCTCTTTTCTCACAATAAACGCCAACCATTTGCATGTAGGGTCCTCGCGCCGGAGCGAAATTCCCTCCTCGCAGAGCGGGCGCCGCCGCGCGTCCTCCACGCCATCCTACCCCCGACGCGATAAGCCGCCCCTGGGGATCTGCGATTGTCTCGATTTATATGCATGCACAGACGTAGGTCGTGGCCGCGTACACGATCGGCTCGTGGTGGCGAGGAAGCATCCACGTGTCGATAGATCGATTCTCGGACAGACAGTAAATATCGCTGATGAGCTGGTCCAGTCAGCGTCGACGGGGATTTGAGGGCGCGGGAGGACGATTTGAGGGAAGGTGAGGGGGTATGCTTACCCTGCGATTTGTCGAGTGGCAGAAATCCTCTGCCGTTTGATGCCGGATGCTAACCCCGCGGATCCGCCGCTCGTTGTTCCTCACTTTTTCAGCAACGTTTCGCGTGTATTTTCCGTCCCCAGACGGAAATCCGGTGCGTGCTTCGGCAACGTCGAGGGTAACTAGCGAGGGTTAACAACTGGCTCTCGCTTAGTCGAGAATTTAAATGAGGATAATTCGGTTCCGTCTCTTCCGTTACCGAACGTAATGATGTAATTATATAACGATATAATATTAAAAAGTATTGCAATAACGTGATATAAAACGTTACCGCGTATAAAATGGCGCGTAACAACTCATTATATAGAAAAAAAATATTGTATAATTAGCGAGACGGAAAAATTGAAAGTCGGCTCGTGTGAGCGATCTTGCGACGGGGACTTAAAGAGCGCGGGAAAGTTTTTCAGTTAGCGGAGTCGCGTCATTTTTGATGAAAGTCATTTCTCACTGGAGTTTGAAACTCCATTAAGAGCAGGAATACGAGCGATGAAAGTTTGAAAGAGAAAATTCTCATCGGATGGCTATGTTAATAGAAAATGTGATAATAAGCGGCCTCGATGTATATCGGTTCTTCTTTTTGTTTGTGCTTGCAGGTATCGCTGTGCGACGATTACAGTCTGCCCGTCGACTTCGTCAACAAGAGACGCCCCGCCAGCGCCGCGGCCGCAACTTCCACGGTGCAATGGACACTTCCAAGTCCGACTGTAGAAAATGTGAGTGAAAATGTGTGTGTCGATTAATTCACATTCTTTCACAAAAATCAATGTTAATAAAAATTTGTAATTTATTTTTGTTTAATATCTGTGAAATTGCTTCGCTAAACAATAAAGTTTACTTTCTACTATTCGAATATGACGCGGATTTGTAAGACAATCAGTATTATTTTGTTGTAACGCTTTTACGCAATATTACGTAACTTGGAATTTTGTGGAATAATAACATGTATATTCAGCACTCTTGAGAAATTCAATTAAAAAGATCCAGAAAAGACGCGCGACGGCCACATAACCGTAGAATGATGCGCTTTTACACAGTGCGACGTTATTGCGGCGCGGAACTTTATTCACTACGTTTATCTGCATTCACAGTTCAATGAATTCTGCGTTCAGCAAACACGCTGTACGCGTTCACGCTTTTCCCCCATTGTGGCTTGTTTCCAGCCCGAAAAGTTTATCGATATTTTTTATCCGTGACGTGCGGTGAATCACAGAGAGAGAGATCAGAAAACGAAAAATTTTTTCGCCAGAAAAACGGAAACTTTTCGAATAATTCTTGCGATATGAAGATTGCGCATTTGTGAAAATGTGTTTAAAATTATCGCCAAGTTCTTGCTCCTACAGTCTGATCAATCAAATTTATTTGAGCAATGTGATGGTCATGAAATATCGGGAGTAAAACAGTAAAATATTTCTTGATCGTTCATTGTATTGATTTTCCAACTTTGTCAGATCCAATTTTCGTTGTCTCATCACTTCCTGACTGTGGGCCCGAGTCGTTACGTCGCGGCCAACGATAGTATTGATATTTTCGCAACGCGGATAACCAGGGAGAATCAGTCGAAGGGAGAAATATAATTACAGTGGTGACAAAATACCTCCCGGGCACGGCGACGCACGGAAGGGTGTCGCGGGAGGCGTGGAAAGAGGATGAAGGACGTCAGAGGGTGCGAGAGGTGGCAACAACAGAACGACGACGAGGAGCGTTGCAGGGCCGGGAGAGATCCAGTGTGACTTCCGGCGTTGCTTATAATTGCTCCGGCACTCAGTTTCTGGGGGTTGCCGCGGGCGTAACGCGTCTTAAACGCCGTGCCAGAAATATATCTTCTTCGCGTTTCTGCGATTACCTCGAAAGTACGCTCGAACAATCACGCTTCTATTGTAGGCTGTTTTCGTCGCAAAGAAACGACGTGTTTCGGAGATAAAAGTAAATATCTTCGATAATTTTGGCATTGTTATGGCAAGCATATTCTCGATCGTTCGATATAACATTCATTTTATTTGTAATAACGATTCGATTATTCCTTCGATAAAATTATTGACAAACTTGATTTGAGAAACTTTTAAGTCGGGAGTTGTTTCAAGAGATATTTTTAAAAATTGCTTTTACAAGCTGTGTGTTTGTTTTTAATATTTCTGTATTATTGCTTTTTCTTTGCGATCCATCGTCACATTTGCGAGGCGGAGAGGAGGTATGTTAATTCGCAAAAATTTAATTCGTCGCCACCATCGCTCTCGGCGCTTGATTATTATACAAATAAACGGAAACGCGTAGGCGCCGCGTGACTCCCGCAAGGGAGTTTACAAAAGAAAAAAGAAACGTCGTAGAGCGAGGGGACGACGACACCTGAGTGTGCCGAACAAAAGTTTCCTTCGCCTCGTTGTCACCGACAACCCCTCCCCGTGGAGAGTTGCGCGCGGGGAGGACGTTCGCGACGAAGGGGGAGTTCTGACAGAGACAGAAAGCGGGTGCCACTTGACTCGAGAGGGTGAATCGTTATGAGTCCCGTTCTCGTAAGCCCTACTTAATACTTTAGCGCTTTATTTTATGCGTGAGATCGGCCACTGGTGTCGCACGCATTTATCACTATAACAGGGAGGGCTTTAGCGCGAGGAACTTGGAGAACTATAGACGTGCTCCTCGAGAGTTTGCGCAGCGAGATAACTTTTATTGTGTCCTTTCTTTTTGCGTAAAAATCCTCTCCGCTTTTGCTTCGCGATTCTCTCTCTCTCTCTCTCTGTCACGTTTCGGTCATATGAAATACGAAGAATCTCCGATTTATTTGGTCGGTAAATTCGGAACATCGTCGCGACATGTCAGAGGGACTCGTCGCCCATTTGTACCGAGCCCGAATACACCGAAGTAGCGATTAACCCACGACGAGTAAAATTACACCGAAAAGTAGGCGTAATTAATTCTCGACCGAGGAGAGGTAGAGTCTGACTGCGACGCTTAGAATTTCGGAAGTAAAAATGGACTCGACGAAGAGTCGCAATGTCGAGTCCTTTGTGCGATTCTTCTCGGCCGAGAAGTGAGAGTGATTGATACTCTCGCGTTACTGAGAAACATTCTCACAGAGCGCGAGCTCCTTATCTTCTTTCACATCAGCTCATTTTTCTCGCAACACCTTCCCCCCGCTTTCGTCTGCCAACGCCATTATGCATACTATTAATGACGGTCTCGTGTTATCACAAAAATATCTCGTGAAAGGACACGCCGCGACTCTCGTTTTCTCTCGAAATTAAGAACGATCGACGTCGCCGACGACGTGACGCTTTCTCGAGAGTGCCGTTCTGTGTAACGGCGTTATTTATGTTACGAACTGTATATATCGCTCTATTCGCCATTAATGCAGTCCGACGTTTTGCGGGACGACCGCGGGCGACATTAATATTTATGTCTCCCCGGCTGAAACTCTTTAGCACGTCATCTCAAGTTTTAGTTTTTTTTTTTACAAAAGTGCGTCGATTCTGCTTGACAACTTCGAAGAGAAAAAAATAAATAATGACGCACAGGACATCGACAAATCTGATTTATTTCGCACAATTTTAATGAATTCTTTTACACCGCGTTACTATCGGAATATACGACACCGCAAAAATGTATACGCAATTCGAAACTCGTAAAATACGATTTAAAGTCAAACGATCAGATCTGGTTTGGCGATTACGCGCAATTATAACTCAGTGATCAAAATAATCGGATTAAAGCTCCCCGATAAATCGAACGGCATTAACTACGGAGCCACGGGGGTGTGATCGGGTGTGACTCGTGCCATTTGCATTCGATAACATTTGCGTTTCAACACGATCTTCAAAGTAATCAAACAATTCGCGCGCGAAAAGGAAAAAGCGACTTGAACCGCGCTGTAATATTTATTATTGCGCTTCTGCCGCCTGTTCGTGCGAACATCGGCGCGTGTATTTGCTCTTTACGCGTTTAACGAGGCGTCGCTAAATCAGCGCGTTTTCACTAGCCGAAAATCAAACGACAATTCGATTCGGTGTTGCGACACGGCGGATTATTAACACCGCGTAATCGTTTTTCGCAGTCATCGGATGCACGGAATTTGGCGGTGCGTGAAAAGTCGACGTCAACCCTCCCGTTTCGTCATCAGATCTGACGCCGATCGAGCGCGTTCCCGTAATTTTCGCGCAAACGTCCACGTGAATTTATCCGCACCGTGGACGGAGAAGTCGCGCGCACGAAGGGAAAGAGACCGCGACGAGGACGGGCGGAGACTGAAAAGACGAGGTTAGCTGGAAGCAATCGACTTTCGTCTTCGGAACAACCCCTGAGGGCACAACGCTCTACTTTGGCAAGAGAATTCCAATTTTGGAGCTCTTTCAATTTAAGGCTACTTGTCTTCCCCGTCGTCGCGCGTCCATCTTGCATCGCTGAGATGTCTTGTGCTTGCCGTGCACCCTCTGGTTTCTTCTTTCCCTGCTACCCCAGTTGTCGATACAACGCTGTAGGAGACCAAGAGAAGGAAAGAAAGAGAAAGAGAGAGAGAGAGAGAGAGAGAAGGAAAGAGAAAAAACAGGTCTGCCTTTTCCTCTCTATAACGTTTCGCGCCATTCGCATTTCGCCGCACACCCTTCTTCCCAATATAGCCCGTTGAAGGTTGTTATCTCTTTTATTATCATTACTATCGCTAATATTGGCGAAGCACCGATCGTGTAATCGCGGCGGGAAACTGAAAACGGCTTCCGCGCGCAGGAAATACGCGGCAAACCCCTTGCCTTCTCGTTCGAGATTGCAGTAGATTGAATTTAGTCGAGGGAAATTTCTTCCTGTTACTTCTTCTCGTTCTCGTTTTTTTTTTCCGGACAAGGGATTATCGGGGATGGAATGTAACGTGTGATTCGCACTCTTGCATTTACGTGCGATTTCCGCGCAACGACAGGATATTAATGTTTGCCGTCATCTGACTGATTATTCGAACACCGACGCGCTTATAATCCGCCGGTTGCACACGAACGGGAACGAATTGCCGTCGCGGTTGTTTTCTCACGAAATAACGATCATCGTTTAGGGGAGGGGGGGAGAGGAAACGTGTTCGAAACGACGACTCTCGAGAGTCCTGGCCGAAGGTATTAACCGCAATTGGCCGCATTCAGGACCAGGAAACGATACCGCGAGCGAGCGATAAACTCCCGACGATAACTCCGTTTGCCGAAGAAATTCTCCCTACGGGACGAAGTCGACTGTTGCCGCGCACGCGAGAAACATCGATCTGAAAACCGCGCCAAATTAGCGTTATTTCCAGTTCGTGCCAATATAACGTTGCACATCGTTTGTCTCTAACATTATATCATGTTTATCATAAACGAAAAAAAAATATTACCTCAATGTAAATCGATCCGACACGCGAAGACGACACGGACGTCGTCTTTCACGGAGTGCTTTTCTGCACCGAAGGAAATAATCGGCGTTCTGTTTGCAGGCGGAAGTCGAGATTGTAGAACAATACAGCGACCCTAGAGACAGCAAGAGCAAGGCGTACGTTGAGCCGGGAGCGGAGTCGTCGTTGTCGGCGATTTACGGCAGAACAAATCGCAACTACTGTCGACCTTATACGGGTGAGTATTTCTCGTGTCGAAATAATGCAAGGAATAATATAATTCCGACCGAGTTATATGCACGTAACACACCGTAACTGGGTTGCGCAAAACTGGACGGCGCATTTCTCTTCGTTTATAAGCAGAGAAATTTCACGAAGCGTTTAACAACGAATAACAGAGACGAGGGAATTTATTATCCTTAGAATTTAAACAGAGTTCTTGAACTTCCAAACCTATGTTCTTTTAACACGTGTGTGTTTCTGAAATTTTCATCACGCCATTAATCTTAATTAAAGCGGAAAAATAATCGCAAAGGTATTTCGCGAAATATACGTGCGCAGTTTCGCTTCGCGCGAGGAGATTAATAATATCGGGGCAGAATGTTCTCTCTCGGAATCTACGCTGATTGATTATTGATAGTGTGTGTGCGAGATAAGTTCCGGGATAATGCAGCTAAGCGGAAATTCTCATGCCAGGCCGCAAATTAATGTGGCGAGGGCCCACGGGCGTCACCGACCGATACTACGTCGTACGAATTATCGAGGTAACAACTCAGTTAGCGCCCGGGTATAAGTGAGGGGAGAGGAGCGCCCTCGATAATTGAACGGTACGCACAGGTCGGTGCGCGAGTGGCTAACGGATTAATCGACGGGGACGAACGAATTGGGGGGAGGATCATCTCTTTTTCGATTGCGGAACGATACTCGGTTCGATTCGGGCGGAAAACGCCCTCCGCGGTCGGAAAAAAAAAAAAAAAACCCGCCACCTCGATGACGGCGCGCGGCAAGCGAACTTGAAGAGATGTATATACTAACAAGAGTTTATACAGATTAAATTCCGGCCGGATCATCCCCGGCGAAGGAATGCTTGCGGTACGTGATTAACCTCCCACACGCTCTTGTCTTCAACGATACGATCTCCGCGCGAGTCGACACGGGCGAACTGATTCCGCAACCCTCGTCGCGCGCTCGCGACAGTCGGGGTATTCCAACGCTCGAGTATGCAGATTGCCATGTAACACTGATCCCGAGTAAACACTGGCGGAATTTGCATCCTTACCATATTCATGGGCTTTTAATTCGCGAGTCATCGCGGCTGTGTGGCAAGGATCAACGCTTGTGCAAAGACTCGAAGGGAAGTTCGCGCGATGTGAGGTTCGACTTCTGCTTTCGCTTCAGCTAATATACTCCGTCATTAAGCATCAGAGCTTATTTCAGTAAATATTGTACATGTGTTTATATTCCTTCTAACTTTTGTCAAGCACACAAAGGGGTTTGACTTCCTACCTCCTAACTTCCTTTGTGTCGTCGGGATATTCGTTTTTACCTCGGCATCTCGCGTTGAAATTATCGCAGCCGGGGTTTTTTTCGGGCTAACATTATGAGATTAAAAGTAAATTGTCGTCCGCGTGTCGTTTGAGGAATGTCGCTCCTTTCGCGAAAATTGAATCACCAGCAACGTTGATGCCGGGGAAGGAGGAGAAGGAAAAGTGAATATAAGAGAAGCGCGCGCGAGCAAGCGCGAGGGTCGACTGAATGGAATTTTCAGACTGGCCGCTTTATAAAAGGGGATACCGATGACGCTGAAATGTCTGGACGGCTCGCCGCCCTCCGTTGACTTCCGGCGTTGACGACGCGGCATCCCCGGATCGCGTTGGGCTGTCCGTTGTCGCTACGTTGCTCGTTGCCACGGAACTTTTCGGCTTCGCAAACCTGTCCCCGACGTTGCTCTTGCCATCGACACCACACACGCGGCGTGCACCGCCCACCATAACATGTCGTGCGATATTTAATTAAACTTCCCACTCCTTTCTTCGTCTCTCACCCCTCGTCCGCCGGTTCTTATTTCGCTTTCATAGTCCGTAAAGTTTCAAGAGGCATTTCAGCCCGCGCGCGCTTGTTCTGCCCCGTATTTTACAGCGCCGTTCCACTTATTAACCGTGTTTCATTCTCTCGAAGCCTCTCGTCTTTTTCCACCGTTGAAATGCTTTGCTGCGTGCTGAGTATCGTAATTAAATAGACGACCGATTACCGAGGTAATGAGTTGTGCGACGCGCGCGAGAACTATTTCCTAGAAAATTAATTTGTTCGCCTAATTGAATTGCATTTTTTTTTTTTTTTTTCATAGACGAGGCAACTTCAACTTTTAATCAGTAACTCAGTATCTCTATTTGCTGCAAGTACGGTGATCTGACACGTGTGCTAATAAAAATTTTAATTCGCGTTCGGTGCCGCACGATCACACCGTATACGTCAAAGAAACTTTCGGGGTTCCTCGTTTGTTCGTGCGACCCCTCTTCGAAGTTACCCTCATTTCAATTACTGGTACCAGGTGACTTGTAGCTCGTTCCGCGTCCCCGAGCAGTTAACGCCCGTGCGGGTTCATCGTATGCAAATGTCAAGCTGGTTTTCCGTCGGTTTGTCCTTCGTCCGGAGCGGGAGAAGGCGGGTCCGGTGTTCATCACGCGACGGTCAAAAGCTCTCTCAAACGTATACGTATCAGTTAGCGGAAATTTATATCCGTTAGAGAAGCAAAGCGCCGGATTAGCGCGGGACGGAAGCTTTTCCGAGCGCGTGACACGCCTGACTTTCGCCGTTCGAATATGCGACACGTAATGAATGCGTGTTCATGACAGTTTAAATGAGCGCGAATCGAATATTCGTTTCGCACCGCAGAGAATTCTGGATGATCCGTTTCGCGCGCGCAAAATGGCTCGAAAGTTTGTTTGATCGTCACGAAGATGAATAGTCAACAAAATCGTCCTTGCGATTCTCGCGATCTCCTGTTCTCACAATTCCTCCTTCTCTCTGTCTTCCTCCTCCCATCGTCATTTCCCTTTCCGCCCCGTTCTCTTTGGAACGCGCTCGCCAACCCCTATATCTCTCACTTTCTCGCGTCGTAAACTAGATCATTTACAAACTGTCAACGACATGGTTCCGACTCGTCCCAACGGCAAATACGTGCTCGGATATCTCTCGAGGCGAGATCTTAATCTCCCGTGCAATTTCGCGGGACTAAATTCGGGCGTCACCGCGGCGCGTCGAACTGAAGAGTTTTTCCGTGTATAACGGAAACAAAGCTCGCACTTCGGCACGAAAGAAAAAAAAAGCCTTTGGCTTGGCCGCGCGATTTTTATCAGAAAGACGATCAGTAGCCTTGCCCTGCGGGCGCGTTATTGAGTTTTGTCTGGAAAACTGCCTGACTCGTTTTTATTCTATCGTTGTAGCAATACATACTCGTAAACGAATTAGCGTTGCAACCCTGTCATTTCGTTTTACCGTGAAACTCTCTCCCAATTGGGTTTTTGACTTTCTCTTTCTGGCAATTAGCTTTTTCAAATGTCCGTGCTCGTGTTAAAGAACGAGCGAATAAAACGTGATTTTACGAGAGATTCGCAAACAAATTAATGCTTTTCTCTTTGAGCGTTTGTTTTTTTGACGGAATTTACTTTGTTCATCGACACGAAAAAAATAGCGTTATGGGAGGCGAGTCAACCTGGATGGAAAACTTTTAAATGACGTTTCGCTAGTTTTGTCGCTCGATACTTGCCAGACAACGAGGAGGGCAAAGGTCGCTTTTAAAGTACGGAGCCGCGAACCCTTCGCCAGAAAGGGAGGCCCTTGAATTCATTTCATGGGCAATTACAATTAGCATTTATGCCGCGATTTGCATATCGTGGCGAGACAATTTCGCGCGCGCTTTAGCCTAATCTCTGTGTCAGACGTTCTCCTGTGTCGCGCAAGAAGTGTTCCTACTTAGGCGAAGATCGCTTATCTCTCCCGGATAAACTGCCGAAATTTTCGGCGAGACTCCCGAGATAATTCGCCCGACATATGCAACTTGAGAAATAACAATTACAAGTTAAAACTACCCCATCGGCATTTGCAGTTAAAATGTTTCAATGAAATATCGCGGCGGAATATTAAAATGTGTTTGCAGTGTTTTCGCCAAGAGTTCTCCGAAAAAAAAAAAAAAAAATGAAATTTTATTTCCTCGCAAACGCGCGAGGTGGTACGCAAATCTCGGTTGATCAAACTCGCACTCGGAAATACACACGCGGATTCTCGTTAACTGGATGAGCCGCCGCGCGATGAACAGCGGTGAAACGTAAGATTGAATTCGAGAGCAAAAGTAAACTTGCGACACGAGATTAATTCGAAGAGTCCATAAAAAGGGTGGGATTCGGCGCGGTCGGTGTGGAAGCACTTGAAATGGATGAACAGATTTCGAACACGTTTCGAAACTCCTCTCTCGGGAGGGGAAAGGGAGAGGGTTTACCTCCACGCCCGAGCACGTCCCTCTTCTGCCGCAAACGATTGTGCCCGCGTGCGACCGCCGACGTAGATTTCAATTGCGCAATGTCTACCGACAGGGAAAGCGAATAATCCGCGCGTTGCGTGCGCGCCAGCTCCCGTGAGCACCCTCTCTTTGCTGCCGCAAAACCCTTTCCCGACGAGCCCAAACATTGATTTTATTGCCAATAAAATCAATCGAAGCTCTAACGACGCAGAGCTGCATCCGCGTATAGTCGCTCTTAACGAGGAGCGAAATCGCCTGTCGAGGATCAACCGAGGCGTAAGTGGATTTAGGGTTATACCGCTTTTTACGTGTGTCCCGTATGTTTGAATAAACGTCGTTTCATACACCGAGCTGTATAAAATCTCTTGATAGACGAGAGGTTTCGTGAGATGGATTTTCGATCAATTTCGAAACGTACGTTCTCTTCTCTTGGAAAAATATTTGAGAAATATTACGTTAACACTCTACTCTCGGCGAAACTATTGAAAAGTTATCAAAAGTTTGTGCGGCGTAAAATTTTTAAGGTAATACACGATCGCATCGTGAATAAATACAAGCACTCTGAAAGCACGCGACAAGCATGTCTCGATTCAGCACTATCGGCTTTAGGATAGTCTCTCTCATGAAAATAATCAAAGGAAGAGCCGCGTTTCAGACTAAAAGAAGGAGACAGAGATCTACGTATCTTTTATACCACGCCCTGCGTAATCAGTCGTTGCTTCAATCATTTCGATTATGCGTGTCTGTGCGATAGCTAATTTCTGAAAAAAAAAAAAAAAAACAGAATTCTTTTCAAAGTTGTCCGTCCGTCTCTTCTCCCTCTGATATTTCGTTCCCTTTGTAGTGACAGCTTGTAATCGCTGCCCTGATAAATTCAGCTCGTTAGTAGCTTCTTTCTGCCGCGAGAAAAAGGAACCAGGTCTAATAATCTCGAGATGGTGGGTATACCTACTTTTCTTCTCTACAAAGACGCACGCCGCGATGCTGCATCCCCCCCCCGCCGAACTTGTTTTCTTCGGAATCTTTGTCGTAACGATCTTTATCGTAACGTAATATAAACTGTACCAAAAAGAAACTAAAGATAAAACCACTAATAATTACTTGACTAATAAATTACTCCTTAAAGACATAAAAGTCTTATCAATTTTCACCACCTTAATGTCTAATGCGCGACGTATTTCGTAATCTTCTGATGCGTTGCGTTCATCTTCCTGTATATAGCCGAGCGTTATCCTGTCGTGATCCTTGACACATATCGCACGAGATACTGCGGCCAACTTCGCGACCGTAAGTGCGGGTTCCGGCGCGACGGAGCCAATAACCGAGATTGGCTCTCGTTTCATCGCCCGTCCGGCTCGACCCCGTAATCTTTAGCCGCTTCGTAAAACGTCTCGAAACACGGCGCGGCGATATCGTCCGAGGTCGGGCAATTGCACAGCCCTTCTTATATACCCCCCGTCTTTTACTCCTCTCTTATCCCTCTTTTTTTCTCCTCGTGAAAGACGATACAATCCCACAATCCACGTATCCCGCAGACTCACCGGCGTCGCGCTCTCATGTTTTGCGAGGACAATATCCAATAAAAAGAGGAGCGAAGTAGCTCTCTCGCGGTTCCCGCGCGACCCTTTCTTCATATATATGTAATAAAGTTTTTCTCTCGAAAATTCTCTCGCTCGTCCTATACGGCCGCCGTCAATCGCGGAAACGAAACGTGATTGTGTAAACGACTCGTGACCATTGCGGTCGAGGATGAAGTCACGTGCTCCGGATTATCACATAACTGAGAACGTAATCTCGAGACGGAATAGCCACTGAAATAGGTTCGCAGGTTCGTGTTACCAACGGGGTGAAATGGTTAGAACGTCCACTTGGAATGAGCTTTCCTTGGAATAGAATACTCTGATTGTGCGGCATGATTATCTGCGATTACTCCGTGGCACGGTTTGTGGTTTGCGATATATTACAGAGAGATCCGTAGTGCAATTCTACCTTTGAAATTTAGTCAAATAGGGTGCGCAACTTTATGACGTAATATATATGTACTTTTTTTATTTTTTACTGACATTGTTGCATGGTTAATTGCTCAATGTATTTATACACATTGTATATAATATAATCGATACGCGTGTAATTTCATTTAGCGACACAACGCTATTTACGGAGCTGAAAGCTCTACGAAACTATTGATTAATGATTGATGAGTGATAATTATCGAGTCAAACTGAGCTTATATCAGATATTTAATTATACGCAGATGTTTAATTTGACTGATTATCATGTGTGTCATCCATTGTTGTAGAGTTTCTAAACAATTTTTGATAGCGGCTTGTTATAGATCACACACACACAGAGTGCGATGATTTGATGACCGTTTCTAATCAAAAGTTGATTGCAATCGGAACACCGTTAACTGTCAATCTTAATTAATGCGAATAACAAACTTTGGCGAGCGCGAGTTTCTTTCGTAGTTTCCAAGTGAGAGTCTATGCAACGTAGTTCTGACATCGCTTTGCGCGTTCATCTCCGTTATCTACAGACCTGTGTGTAAACAGGATGCGCGCGACAGCGTTTCGTGTTATCTGTAGTGATTGCTAGGCGAGGGTTGTCGCTCACCGGCCGTAATAGATTCATTAGGGTGGGCACCGCCGCCGCCGCCGCCTGCCGTGTATCGTCGCCCCTAACTCCGCATGCACAGTACCCTCTTTCATTTTCTGTCACTCGATCACTCATTCGCATGTAGTATCCGTTACTGACTCATCTACTCGTCCGATTGTGTTGTAATATAATTAGCCGTTTACCGGCAGACACTCTCGTTAGCATACGTTACTATCATTTTTCGTTGATTTACACGTGCTTTAATTATTCATGACGTTCGATTGTCTTCTCTTTCGCGATACAATGCGCGATACAATAATTGAACACTCTCTCTGTTTCTATTAATTCTGTGCGCGACAAATTGTCAGATTTGCTCAACGTACTAATCGCGCAGTCTCTCTTTGACGTTATGCGCAATTTTAATTCACACACAGAATTTTCCTAATTGTTGAATCAACTCGGTTATTTAAAATCTTTTAATCATCGATGCAATTCTCGCGTCCGCGTCTCACGCACGTTGAACGATTTTCAAATGCATGTCCGGTTCAATTTAATCGAACCGGTCGATCATGTCTCTCTCTCTCTCTCTCTCTCATCCGCGCGCATAGTCTGCGCGATATCCCCCAGACAGATATCTCGCAAATCTGATTATCGATCGGTAATCAATATCGCTGCAATTTGGCGACACGCCAACGCGTGCTTTTGTGCATGCGCGCGTTCGAGGACGCGGCTATGCTGCCGGTTGCAATTTTTTCCGCTGCAAGCGAATAATCGGACTCCGAGCAACGCAATTGGGTGTATCATAAAATAATCTCGCGAATAACAAATGCAAATTCCGCGTATCTTCCGCACAATACAGGAAACGCACAAAACCCTCATCCAATTTCTTTTTTTTTTTTTTTTTTTTTTTTTTTTTATCAATTTCACATTCTTCATTCTTCATTCCGGATTGTTTCGAATATTGAAACGAACGCAAATATCGTTTTCTTGCTTATTGCGGCCTTTTAATATGTTTGCTCTCTTTCCTCCCCCCCTCTCCCCTCCTCCCCGAGAGCTCGAATTCTCCACGAATTCTTGTCCGAATTGTGCGCGAGATGAAACAGATGTAAATACATATTCATACACTTCCTTCGATCTCTCGCTTCCATCTTCCTCTATATATTTCGGTTTTCTCGCAGCAATCGCGTATACGCCTCCTCTCTCCGCTTATTTCTCTTATATATAACTTTATCGTGATATTACACCACCACGCGCGTTAGGCAAAGCGATATTGCGCTATCTCGTTAGCATTCTTTTTTTCAGACGGTAAAACACCGTCCGATATTGTATCTTTATTATTAATTCTTGCGGATATCGCGCTGTATAATCCCATCGTCGCCGCACGCATTTTTTCTCTTTTGAATATTTAAAAAGTTTAAACAGTGAAAAATTTGAACAAAGTCGCCGTGGAAGTGGCTTCAGGTGAAAAGAAAAGGTAATCTCTCTCTCTCTCTCTCTCTTTCTTTTTTCCCGCGATTCTGGACTCCTTTGTGAAAGTGTGAATACGTAGACAACGTCTGGTTTCGCAGGGACCATTTCTTCCGACGGTTCTCGTATCTGCCGTTTGTCACTCGCTACCAAGAATGCGCGAATTCAGAGACAGAGAAGGTGAAAAGGAAATCGGCCTACGCGCGCGCGTATAGCATCTCGAGTCTTCGTTTCACGGCGACGACTCGAGCGGGTCGCGACGATAATTCGCTCTGAATTCATTGTCCAGGAATTAATATCCCCATTTCGCGCTTCGCGAATCCCCAAATGCCTCTCCTTTATATTTGATCATGGAAAATGAAGTTTGAAGCCCCCTCCCTCCCGGATAGTGAAATGCGCCGGAAATTAGGGATATCCTGCCGCTTTATCGATTCTTATCCAGATTTTATTCGACAGGCCGCGAATAAAATCTGGATAAGAATCGCGAAAATGTGAGAATACGCGCAGTGCGTCGCGATTTTCTCCTAGTTATTCGTAGATATAAAATTCAATTTCAATGTATAATAATTTGATTTTATCGCATTTGTTAGTACGAGAAAGTTTACACTGAGATTGACGGACTAGAAATTATGTAATTACACATATAACATGTTATTTTATATATTACGGTTACACGTGTGTTTGTGTGTGTGTGTAGGTGTGGATGTGTGTGTGCATCCCACAATTGCAAATCTATTTATTATGCAAAATGATCTGTGGCCTGGAAAATTATGTCGCTTTGCGAAGTTGGTAGGCTGATATATTTTATTAAATAATTCACGGCTTAGTAAATAAAATTTAATACATTCACTGACAGATTTAATGTTAAACCTGTAATCTATATGCGTTAAATAATTAATTATGACAGACAGTGCGTGTACAGCGTATTGTACACTGCATAGAGAGATCAATCGAAACACGCACATACACACACACACACACAAATTATTACCCAGCGGCGAAGAGAGAGACTTGCAAAGACCATCCGTTGTGCACACTCAGCAACGAGCGGTCGATATCCGCATCCTGATACCGCTTTCGTGTCTTTGTGTCTGGCTAGACAAGATGATGGACCAGCGCGGCTTCCGATAATCATTTTTTTTCTTTCTTCTCTTGTGCGGCAAGTTTCGCTCGTATATCCGCGGCGACTCCTGTCAAAAGCAGCGACCAGCGTGGTTTATGGCGCGTCTCCGCTTTTGCCACCCTTTTATAAGGCGGGAAGGAACGCGTGGAAGGATTTCAGCGCGGGACCCTCCGGCCGAGCATAATGTGCCCATTATCTTCAGTCCTTTCGTCTATTCCGCGTGTGTACACTGCCTATATAATGTACCGGGTGTCTGCGTAATTTCGCGCTTCCTCATCTGTTCGACTTTTCTTTTTCTTCTCTTTCTCTTTCTCTCTTTCTCTCTTGTGTTGCTGTCGCGAATGGCCGTGACACGATCGTAAAGCCTAAGGAGACATTAGACGAACGGGTCGAATACAACGAGGATGAGGAAAAGAGGTAGTAGCCCCTTGCGGGACAGAAGATCCTGCCCTTGCATCAAGCAAGGCGACCAGAAACCATTACGGTAATATCCTACGGACGGAGGAAGTGATTTTTAAGGAGACGAGGCTGCCATTTCAAGGCAATTTCGCTTTCCTCGTGAGCTTTTTCGTGCTCTTTCTTCGCCGGTTCCAAAGCCCCTCCGCGCTCTCCTTACAACAGGACGATTATGAAAATTTCGCGCCGTTTTTCGGGGGTTCTCGTCCCTGAAAAGTGGATTCTTGTATGGTTAGGATATCTTTTTTTTTTTTTTTTTACGCGTAAATCACTTGAATCCCTTCGCTCACGGCCGATGAATTTCTCACCGTTCCTGTCGCGACGAAATTTCTGATACTTTAGAATATAGCCAGAAATTTTTTTTTTTAAATAACATAATTGAGATAAAAAATTAAACACGAAATTACACATAATTAAATCGATGTTAATTTTCCACGAGTTTTATTAAATTTATCTTTCAGATCCGTCAGCATCCGGCTCGTCGTGCGAGGATGACGAGGACGGTCGGATAATCAGTGTCAGGAAACGAAAGAACAGCGTCTACGCTTCTTCCTCGACACGCGCTCCGTCTGTAGATCGGAATACTTTAGCTTCCACCGACGGTCTGCTAGTAGATTGCGTGGCGCTGGTACATCTCGCGGATCAATCACCGACCGAGCTCAGTCAACCGGTACGTCATCCGTCACCGTACTACTACGGCGATCTTTTCAAGGTTCCGGAACAATTGTCCAAGTCGCAGCCGAGCAGATATCGAAAAAGCGTCAGTCTCGATGTGCCGGGCGAACGTTCGCGCACACCCGGCATACCGAAGAGAAATTCGGTAGCGGGTGATGGGGGTTCTTACGCGACCCAGCAACGATATCAGCAGCAACAGCAGCCTCAGTATCCGACACTGCCGCCACCGCCTCGCTATCAGAGTCAGGATCATCTGGTGAGCCCCACGTCGGGGAACGAGCATGCTGTCCCAGCCAGAAGCGAGATCCTCTCGTCGTGCATCATCACCGAGTGGGACCACACCCTCATGCCTCCACATCGACTTCTGAGCCATGATCTGCCCACGGCCGTTTGTACCTGCGTCGCATCGCCCGAGGAGGAGGAGGATGAGTTAGAACGACGGCAGCCGCAAGTGACGCGGCATCAAGTGCGCAAGTTACGACGTACGCGGAGGATAGATCCGCAACCGATACTCGTCGAAGACGAAGACGACGTAGAGGGTGAGGACGAGGGCGACGAGGAAGAAGAGGAAGACGCGGAGCTCGAGGACGAAGACGAGGAAGGAATGGCCAGACAGCGTCACCTCTACGAGACGGCCTTCGACTGCAAGGTCAATCGCTCCGACGATGACCTCGACGATTTCGATCGGGTCACCAATCACGTGGTGTTGCACTCTCAGGTACGTAATCACAAAGTTTTACAAAATCTTTTTCTCAAAAATAAATATGTTGATTGTAATATACGCGAAAAATTGACTTAAAATCGTTCAGATTTATCTCTGGAAAAGTATTTTAGATTGTTCTTTGTATATGTACGAGAAATATACGATTAGTTTGTTCTAATTTGAATAACTCAGATGCGAAGTAGCAACGCCACGCTAACAAATAGAACGAGTTCGTCGACGGACACGTCGAAGCAGCAGCATCAACAACAACTTCCTTACGCCGGCCAGTCGCAGTCTAGCAAGGATCACCGACGCAAAGTCGTACTTCTCCGCCCAAAACCAATTCCGAGCCGCTTGCAACAGCAGCAACAGCAGCAGCAGCAGCAACAGCAGCAGCAGCAGCAACAACAGCAGCCGCAACAGCCGCAGCAAGACAATATTTCTTCTCTGTCCCAGGATATCGAGTCCCTCCAGATCAACTCGAGCGATGAGAAAACCGGATCGTCGAGACTTTCCGCGCGCGATTACACGCCGTCGCCGCCGTCGACCGCCCCCCTACCCGCCAAATTTCACGGCAACCGCGACAACTTGCTGCTGAATATTCGCAGCGCGCCGAATCTACCCTCGCAACCCGATCATCCCCGTCTGAAAGATATGAGATTGCCGGTGAAATCGTCGTTGCGCGCCAAGGATTCGCCGCAGAGCAGCGAAGGCAGCATCCTCGAGATCAAGAGCCGACCGAAGACTTTCGTTCAGGAGAACATCGACTCTTCAGGCCGTCGATTCGACAAGGAGCTCATATTGGAGTTTAAGGACAGGCCTCGGGAGGAGAGACAACGACCGCGCAGCCTGATTCGCGAGAGCAGACCGATCAGGGAATTCAAGGGCAGGCCCCACGAGGCGGAGAGCGATATCATCGCGCGACCGCGAAGAGACGCCGGTCTTCTGGAGTTCAAGCTGCGCAGCTCGAGGCGTCGCGCCGGTTATTCGAGCACCGAGAGCATGGCGACCAGCAGCAGCGGAGGCAGCATGGAGTCAATTCGCAGCAGCACGAGCGAGGGCAATCGATCGACCAGCAGCTCGGACAGTCGGCACAGCACCAGATCGCTGAGCTCTCACAGTTCCGACAGCGGTGGCACCAACTGCTACCATCACCATCAACAACCATCACTGCCCGGCTTTCTGAGTCACCACGCCACGAAGCTGCACATTCTCTCGCCGATCTCCGACAAGTCTTCGCAGGAACCGGCTTCCGAGACCTCGGACAACAATCGCAACAACAACTCGCAGAAAGCCTCACCCGAGGAGAACATCACGACGGAGAACGCGGTGATTGCCGCGAGCAATAACACGAACGCGACCAACACGAACGCCGTCACCTCGCCCATGGACACGTCATTCAAGAAGAGACGCACGCCGCAGAACAAGAATCTCATTAATCTCGCTTTGCAGTCGTCATCTTCGGGAGATGCTGAGATCCAGGGATCGGACAGCGGTATCTCCATCGAGTCGCGCGCCGGCATCAAGTGCAAACCGTTCGGTTTTCACTTGTTGAAGCCGCAGCTGGACAACATCAATCTCGTAGACAACGAGCCGGAACTCTCGGATCTGCCTTTCGATATGCCGAAGTTACGAAGAAGACGGCTGTTGATGCAACAGGACGCCACTACATCCGGTAGCGCGACCAGTGTCGACCTGCGAGATCTGCCTTTCGATATGCCGAAACTTAGAAAGCGTCTCAGATGCACTCAGAGCACCGAGTCCAGCGCGTCTCAGGCGTCGTCCAGTCTCTCGGTACGCGACGTGGAACCACCATCTTTATTTGGTAAGTTGTCATATTTTATTGTCAATTTTGAGATACGGAGGTTTACAATTCCACGGAACAAATGTGATTTTTTTTTCGCGGAACAATCGTGTTATTTAAATATTTTATTTCACTATTTGTTTTTCTCCATCATTCTTTTAAATTTTTAAATACGCTTTGAGATACGTACGTGTGAAACAAATACGTATAGACAAACATTGTGTTTTACGATTAAATCGATGTTTTCATCAAATTGCTTTTACGAAAATGATTAAACCGGGAAACCGCGGGGCTTACCTTCTTCTTTAATCGAGCGTCTAGTCCATTAAAGCGATAAAAACAGTACTTTCGGCACTTCGAGGTAAGCTAAGTACTCATCAGGAACGAGGGATCCTACCGTAATTTGATGCTGATCGTTATGAACCTTCCAGACAACAGCTAACATCGTTAAGCTCTCTAAGCTTTACTTAGCCACCCAATACAGCTGTGTATTTATCACGCTTCAAACGTGTCTTGACGTCTCACTTCATTTTTCTATTTTTTTAATACGTTACATTTAACGGTTGTAATTTTTTAAAACCGTTAAAATTAATCTTAACGTAAATGTCAATAATTCAGGAAGCAATCAAGCGCGTAAAATAATGTCACCACACAATAGAAGAACGGCCATACAGAGATCAGATATCTCTAATGATTAAAGAGCATTAAATTAAAAAGCATTAACTGATTAAAAAGCATTAAATTAAATAATCATTAATTGAATAATTAAAATAATTATACACAACGAATTCTTCATTTTAAACTTAGACAATATGTCGCCATTCGTGCGATAGCTATAACCCATAATAGGTATAATTAACGGTAATTGCCGATGCTAAGCGATCACGATATATCAAGTAGCACCGAAGTAACTGGGAAACGTGTAATTTAGATCGCATTAATAGTACGAATGATGAGACATCAATAATTTATCGGTCGCGGAGTGGATCTGGACCGATGTGCAAACCGCACACACGTACGGAGGAGCGCGCGCACCGCGAAGCGCTCGGAATTAGTCGGATGATTAAGCCGCCGCCACCGTCGCATCGGTGCACCCTCTCTCTCTCTTTCTCTCTTTGTGTTATCC
This sequence comes from Pseudomyrmex flavicornis, assembly GCA_014825475.1. Classification (NCBI taxonomy): domain Eukaryota; kingdom Metazoa; phylum Arthropoda; class Insecta; order Hymenoptera; family Formicidae; genus Pseudomyrmex; species Pseudomyrmex flavicornis. Next base: position 49,947 of record QVNW01000696.1, on the reverse strand, counting down.
CCCGAAGCTCTATCGTCCCGACCTGATGGGAGTTTGAACGCGCGTCGTCTACCCTCCCAGTGTCCAAATTGCGAAAGCTCTAATGCTTCGAGAACGAGCTTTCGCACCGCGCGCAACCGCCTACGGCGCGCACAGCGTCGACCTAGAGGGCGATCGGGGGGAGGTAAATGACAGTACACCAAGATCCGGGTTCGTGCGCAGCGGTGCTGATGTATGGACCTACTGGGGTCGGAGCCAGGCGGGGAGAAGGAACACGGAAAACGTGGGTGACCGGGAAAAAAAGCGAGTGCCTATTTTTATCGCCGCTCGAATGTCAATAAAGGCACGGAATGACCGGTAAATCCGTTTTGCTGGAAGTTACGGGTTCTTGGAAACCTGTTCTTTTTCTCGCGCTCTCGGGGCGAGCAAAAAAAAACGCTCGGTGACCGGCGACGAGTGATTCGTCGCACGTGAAATACGCCGACGCGGATTTATTTAATCAATTACGAGGTCCCGAGCTTTCTCTCTCTCTCTCTCTCTCTTTCTCTCTAAAGCTCGCTTCAACGTCGTTGTTCGGCTGATTTAATGCACGACGATTATCACTCGCGGGGCTTCAACGCGTTATTAGGGAATAAATCATTCTGTTCTCCCACTACGTTGTCACGCAGTCGCAAAAAAAATATATCCCGTTTGATATATATAATTAAAAGAATAAAGAAACGGGCAATTCACAAAATTCTTCACGCGCCGATTTGTTCTGTTGCGTTTTTTTTTTTTTTTTACGCAAAAAGACACGTGATATATTTAAAAGTGCGTGTATAATATTTTTCATACAAAAACTGCGTTTCTTCATTATCTCTGTGTCACCGCGAGATGTATGCGCATGTATATACACGCGCATTAATTTTGGCGCACGTCAATGAGACGCGACACGAAGCAAATCGAGAATGAAGCGCACAGCGCGCGCACTCGATCACACTGATAAAAGCCCAGTCACGTCACTCGGTTGCAACCGCTCTCTGAGCAACTATCTCGTACGTCGAAAATATGAATAAATAGCCGTCGCCTGAACGGAGTTTAATCAACGCGCGAATAAATACATGAATGCGCCCGCGCTGAATGTGCACGTGTGTACGGAGCGTTGCCACGCCGGCGTCGGTCTCGTTTCCGTTTTCCAGATAACGAAAGTGCAGTTGTCGCACTGCGCACCCGCGTACTTATGTACATACGAACTACTTCGATCACAGCTGGCCGAACATTTCGCGATGACGCATTTTTCGTTCCGCTGAGTGTGCACAGAGAGACAATAAAATTCTCTCTCTCTCTCTTGCTCGCGCGCGATTCTCCGCACGCAGCTCTATGAGCGCAATGAAAACAACAGTAAAACCTGCATGCAACGTGCACGATTACAATACGTTGCACGTACGCTCACAGCTCTTGGAAAATTCAATGAATATGGAACATCGCGCGCTCTCTCTCTCTCTCTCTCTCTTAATTAATCCCGCTCTAACTTTAGTGTTAAGTTCGAATTGAAATATTTACACGTAGATTCTCTCACAAACGAAAATGAAAAATATTTGCAATTTGTGCAAAAAATGTGCTTCGATCATTTTTCATAAATGATGCAGAACGCATTCCCTCTCTCGTCGCAATATTTCGCATCTCGCAGTATTTGGCAGTCAGCTGCGAGTCGGATCGAGAACTGTAATACTTTTTTTCCGCTTGACGGATGCCCGGATTCGTAAATTACGTTTTGAACAGGGGGAGAAAACGTAAGGAGAACGGGGCGAGTGCGTTAGCACGTGATCGGAGCCAGATTTCTCCGAAGATATACACTTTTTTACGCGCGTTCACTTGTCGACAATTACCTTTTCGGGGAAAACTCTCTCGTCGCAGGTTGATCGATCGGCTTTCCTTCGCCTTTGCGCGTTGGCTTATTGGTTCGTCGAATGCGCGAACAGGTCGTCGATCACGATAAGCCATCTTGACCGATGAGGCGATTCGCTTCTTGCCGGCTGCATTTTGTTTGTATTTCTGTTTGTTGATTGTCACTAGTTTGTAGTTGAGCGAAACGAATTGTCGTTACTGTTAGTTACGTTGTTGTTGTTGTAAACAATTTGCTATTGCAACCAAAGCTTGTTTGCGTTTTCTATTGTAATTAAATACATGACTAGCTTAGAGCTCTCTCTCTCTCTACTGCCTCTATTTTTTTTCCTCAAAATTAAAAAAAGATCAGATTTTTTCTCACTGCAATTTTTTTCGATTTACGGTAGCGTCGAATCCCGGAAGGAGAACAGTTCGCGCTCGTTGTGTCTTCCGGTAAAAGCTATCGGCTTGCGCTAGAGGCGAGAAAAATGGAGCTCATAGAAAGCCTAAAGCCGCTGCGTCGTTCCGCTTTCCGTGCTTCCTATGTACATGATGGGTTCATGCGCGTGTTTTATAACCAACGTCGATGTGTACAAGCCACGTGTCACCAGGAAGATAACAGGCGCGTATTGAAAGTATCGGAAATATTACGCCCTACTTGCAGCAAGTTTGCACTGTCCCCTTTCCGTTTTTGTTTTTTTTTTTTTTTTTTACGCCGTTGAAACGTTCCTTTCGCGCGACATTATCGTCTGCGAACTTGCTGAGTGAAATTAAATATTGATCAAAAATGTATCTCGAACAAAACGAATTCGAATAAAAGTAATAAATATCGTGACTACTACCGTTTCTTGCGATACACGCGAATTTTACATCAGGTCGCGCCCGGAAGAAAACAAATTGATACTCGCAATCTGGACGAGCAGATCTGTCTTGCGCGATTAGGCCATTTTAATGGCCGACAAACGTGAGATTCACGGCGATCGTTAGCGTGGCTGACGAGGAGGGAAGAGGAAAGCAAAAAAGCTCTGATATCTGGTACTACTCGCCGCGTGTAGGTTTGCCAGACGGCCAGAAGAAGAGTACGCGAGATTTCTTCCGGTTGTTTTACGACCAAAGTTGTCGAGTGTAACTTACATCAGAGTCGTTTTGTTTTTTTTCCCCGGTATTGTCGTGCTTCTTGTTCACGAAGCTGCGGTTCAACAGTTTTTATTGCGAAAAGTGCTCTCTGCGTATTTTTGTCGCAAACAAACTGACTTTGTCGCTAGATAAACATCCAAACTGAAGCAAAACGAGGAAAGAAACTGGTGTTTTGAAAGAAACGTGAAATATTATTAATATAATGTAGTTTCAAGGTTCTCGAGTGTTTGCGCGAGATCATCTTCTTTCGAAAATTGATTTTACGTAACAGAAAATAACACTTTCAATATTTATTCTTTAATTTTATTTTTCCGCGATCGTCGCAAATACACCATAGATTCCCAATCAGATCGGCAGCGAGCGAACTTAACTTTATCTTTGTACATAAGAGATTGCCATTCGCGAATTGCAGAACAGATATTCCGCAGTGATTCCGTTCGTTTTCGCGCAGTTCGATGTGGCTCCGAAAGATTTGTCACAAATCGTCCTGTTTACTTCGTTTCCCCTCCTCTTTAAGGAAGGATTTCGCAATTTCGTTACACAGCTATATCATAGACACAAATCACGTACGGTTTTAGTCAACATTGCCCACTGCTCCCGGTCTACTGACCATTTGGTGGTCGGCCAAACTGCCAGACAAATGGTCACGTTTTATATAGGGACCTCATTTTAAAGCTGTCACATCATCAGATCCTAGAAGTTAAACTCATTATGAAATGTTGCGGCGATGCGATCGTGCAACGTCTAATTTTACACAGTTTGTTGTCGCACAAACGTGAAACACTTGATTCATGACTAATAAGATTTAAACAGAGCAAAATAAAATATAATAAAAGCGTGTGTATATAAGACGATTTCATCACGAAGCGCATTACGTTTGCGCTAACGAAGCAAAATGAAACCAGATGCTGCTCGAGCTTTAATTCAATAGCTTTCTGCTAATGCGAATTTTTAACGAGCGTGTCTCTGTTTTCCGCGCGCATTTTTCCAGCTCGTGAATTTTAGAAGAGCATGCAAATTGCGCGCACCACTCTGCGCCCTCCCGTTTTCCAAAATCCGTCGGTTTGACGGAGTGGATTTTTTGCGCGCGGATGGCGCTCGCGTAATGTAAACTAAAATCACACACGACTTGTCTCCCTTGTTTAACCGTACCCTTCCCGTGTCGATTAAAAATCCCAGACACGTTTCTCTGATGTTACTGCCGCGACGCGTCGCGACTGTCTGCTGTTATCCATTTGGTAACGATCCAAAATGTCGCTGCGATGCGAAGTGCCGTCGCTCTCGTCGAGCAAATTCGCTCGGGATTTTGGATTTTCTATTTGCGCGTTTCAGCGAGTAGCGCTTCAACGTTTTTACGCTCGACAAAACGCGTGACCGAAGACCGCGATAATTAAACCAAGTTCCTTTGCGTCCCGTTATTACAATTGCGAATTTCAGCGCTGGTTTAAATTAAATAATTGCATTGCTTTTAATTTTGGTGTATCTCGGTGCATCTTCTTGAATTTGTGCATTGTGTTACTATTTAAGTCTAAAGAAAGCACTTATTTTCACGGTCTTGTCTTCTTCCTCATGCCACGGTTATTTTATTAAGTTCTCTCTGTCCAAGATGCGACAACCGGTCACCGAAAGCAACACATCCGTAAAATCCCTTTTAGGGTTGTTACATGTCGCCGCCACCGTCGCCGACTGACGAGGGTAAAATGCGATCAGATCAAAAGCTACAAAGAGGACTAACTAATAACTACCGTGATATCATTATCCGCTTGACTTCTATCGAAAGTTTCAATAATTTCCCCTCCTGCTGCGCTTCAAAAGACACGTCATTGTGATTTTTCCAGCGATCTTTCGCTTCTTTTTTCATTTTTAAAATTTAAGACTTTATGAAACGCAATTCTATCGTCATCGAGAAACTAGTTCATTAAGAGATTTGATTAACAAATAGAATTTCCCGGCGTAAGAGATGCAAGTTTCAACGTGAGACAGCTATTTCGTAAATAATAAATGCTATCACGGCCAAAGGCAGCGCGAGCCGAAGTGTCAGTGATCCTCCGACAAATTGTTGTACGGGGATCACTCCGAGAATCTTTCCGATGGAAACATCTCGTGCGCCTATCGTATACTTCATATTTCATGAGGATCGCGAACGTATCAACTATTCCGAACAGGTTCGAAGTGTTTGCCACCGCGTCGATAAGGGCTCGTCGACAGAGGGATGGAAGAGGCTCAAGGGCGTGTAACTGCAACATCTGTTGGCGAGAATCTCCAAGGCCTAACTCCGGTATTTCGCATCTGTTGTTCAGATGTTTCGGCACCATTGCGTAAAATTTCTCCTCGCGAAGGGAGAGAATCTCTCGCGAAGATCTCTCATAACGCGACGCCGATATAAGCTGCACAGACGCGCGCGAGCTCGAAACTCTCGAGATTGCAAGATCATCGTGACTGGCGGGATCTTCTCCATTTACGATCCTTTTATGCGCGAGAGTTTGTGAAATCGGAAACTTTCAACGAGAATATACTTTTGAGACAAAATAGCGCTACAACGTGAACGAAATCTCGTTTCGACAGTTCGCAGCTTCAAAGACGTTACGCTTCGTGTGTGTGTGTTTATTCTTACATTTCGCCGAGTTCTCTCTCTCTCTCTCTCTCTCGTAAAAGTTACGTTGTTTGTCGCTCGTGACTGCTTATAAAGGTGGCGTTCGCGATTTAATAGCGTCTTGCCACTCAATGGAATCGCCATTGACTCCTTTTCCGAGAACGCATTTGACATGCCGACTCCCCGAGGCCGTAAATTCGCCGGCGTCGTAAATCTCTGCGCCCGAGCTTCCACAACCCTCGATCTCCTCCGTCCAGCAATAAATACGAATCGCTGGCGCGCGCGCGCGCGCGAAGGGTTGTGTGATCTCTCGTCATCCCGAGAAGCGGGTCTTGACATTTGGCGGAATGCGCGTCGTCAATACGTCCTGATTTTCGCGCGAAATTAAAAGTTTCGTGACATGACGTGCATTCGCGCACAAAGTTGAGATTTCCCGCGCGTCTCCATTTTCTCTCGTTATTCGTGACCAGAAATTTCCCCGGAGACGTCCCCGCAGGGAGACGCTTGCGGCGCGTGTCACGCGCCGAAGAAATATTTTTCGTCTCTTCCTCTCGGTCTTCCACGCTATTTCTCTTCTCCAATTCTCTATCGCCGCGCAATCACAGTAAGCCTCTCTCTCTCTCTCTCTCTCTGTCTTCCGTGTGCGCGACACTTCAAAACACGTTCTCGGAGAAGATCACACAGCGCGACGGGTCTTAAAGACAAACATACAGGCGGCGCCGCGACAAGATGTGATCTGCGGCGGAAAAGGTTTACTTGTGTCCTTGACGTGTACCTACGATACGATACTCAGCATCTCGACGTTACCCCATTTCCCACGAGAGCTCACGGGCGGTAAGAGAGCCTACGAAGAAATTGATTGAGATGTATCTCTGTCAGGGACGGATATTAAAACAGTCTGAAGAGGAAAAGGGAGAAAATAAGGATATGAGTGTCAGGACGAGAGATTACTTGTAAGGGTGATGTACAAAGGCTTGGATTGGAGATCGCGAGAGAGGAGGGGAACAAGATTCCCGAGCAGAGACAAAGAAGAGAGGAAAAACCGTTTACACCGTCGTCGCAGCCGAGGGTAAAGGTGGGGTGGGGAAAAGTCGAGCGGATAAATCTGCTCGATCGCCGGATTGAATTTAATAATACAGACGCACGCAATCTCGTCGAGTAGCAACGCTAGCCGGCCACTTGTTAATGTTTAACCATTCCCGAAACGTGTGTGTTTCGCGAAGAGGAATGGAATAGAAATGGCGCGTGAGAAATGGCCACGGCCTTCTCGGGTCTTTCCTCTCACCGTAATTTGATGCATGTGATATATACACAGGAACGCTCGAAATTTATCGAAATTCGATTTTTCCTAGCCAAAAAGAGTTTTTTGTCAGAAAAAATATATTTATTTTACATATTTTTAATTACTTATGTTAAATATTACTACGAAGCGCTTGGAATCCAAGTAAATTTTTATACAGACAAAGTCAAATTAATTTTAATTAAAAGATAGGATTTTTTATTATCAAGAAATTTCTCCTCGAAATGTAATTTGCCTAATTGTTTTACTCCGCTTTTGAAAAGTTTTTTAATCAGACTTTATATCGTTTGTTCTTTGTTCATTTGATTTTCCTGTCGTTCTGTATAGTATATATATATTAAAACGCGTAGGGCAGACAGGGAGCACTTTAGGTTTCTCCTCGTGCATATAAAGCCGCAAAAGAGGCTAACTCGACGTTACACCTGTCAGAGCAATTTTGTTGTACCTGCGTCATGTACCGTCCGAGGAGTCAACCGCTAAGAGATTGCGCCAACAAATGAAATTAGTTCCCTACCGTGCACGCACCGCCGTTACCTTGATGCGAAGTGTCCTTCAATGATCGTTACCGTTCGCTAGAAATTCCTGACACTAATATTATCAAGCGAAAAATACGCAACTATAAGAAATTGAATAAAACTAAACGCTTCTCGTGGCGCTTATCTGCCACTCTCGCGGATAATACATATAAAAATTTCTTTAAAGAACCATTCCTCACGCTCGAAATTGATTCTTTTTACACGCATTATGGCTTCATTTTAGAATCTAATATTTAATAATTACATGCTTTTATATTATTCGAAGGGAAGTGAAAACAAAACGACGTTAAACGGTTTCGTAACAATTTTCCGTGGATGACGCAAATCTCAGTTTATTTCTGATGTGTAGCAATTAATTAAGGAATCGTAAAAGCTGAGATTGCCGGCGTACTTCTCTATGTACTCGCTAGTAGATATATCATCGCTGTTTACCGGACTGACTCCACGTCTAACCGTCGGATGACTCATTGCAGGCGGCGGTCTGGCGCGTCCCAAGATGACTCTGAATCTGGACGCCGGTGGAAACGCGGCGGGAACGAGCGGCGGAAACGCGGTCGCGCAATTGGCGCCGAAGAAACCCGGCGGTCTGAGCCTCGGCTTACCGCTCGAGATCAACGCCGCGCGGATATCGGCCGATCTCGTCGATGTGGAGCTTCCACTGGAGAGACAAGGGTACGTAATAAGCAAAGAGTTAAGCTCGTCGTTTCCCTTTTGAGACGCTTTGTTTCTGCGCGCGCGCACGGCGGGCTTACTTTGACTCGAGAGCTATTCTAATGATCTCGTTAACGATCTCAAGGTTACGCGCTCTTACCCCAGTTCGTATCTCGTTCACCTTTGAATCTTCGCAAAAGCGCCCTTGACAGAATCTTTCCGCTACGTTGCAACTTCGCGGCCGAATAAATGCGCGACTCTCTGATAAGAAAATCTCTTTCTCTGCGCAGGTGGTATCACGGATCCATCACGCGAGTCGAGGCGGAGGGTCTTCTGCGAGTTCATCAAGAGGGAAGCTACTTGGTGAGAAACAGCGAGTCCACCAAGCAGGACTATTCTCTGTCTCTGAAGTAAGTGACGTGTGCGCAATACGATGACACAATGCTCGCTAAATTTTGTAAATTCTTCTCATTCTGATCTAATTGCTTTGTTGTCTAATTGCGATTTTCAGAAGCGCTCGCGGTTTCATGCACATGCGCATTCAGAAGAACGAGGAACTGAACGCTTACATCCTGGGACAGTTCAGCAAGCCGTTCGAGAACATACCGGAAATGGTCCGTCACTTCAGCGTGAATCGTCTTCCGATACGCGGTGCCGAGCACATGTGTCTCCTGCATCCGGTCATAGTTCAGCTTTTGTAGCGCATTTATAGTAGCGCCATGTAAGGCGCTGAGATTACAAACACTTTTTGATATAAACCGCTTTTATTCTCGACCCGAGTGCCGATTGCGCGCGATTGCAATGAACGAGCTTGACACAGACACTACAGGACGTGGTCTTTCAAGAGGAATATTATTAAAAAAAAAAAAAAAAAAAAAAAAAAAAAAAAACAAAAAAAAAAACAAAACGAGGAAGCTCGCGATTACTTCGTGGTTTGATTCCGCGGTCTTCCGCAAGAGATTCTCGTATCAATTTGTATTGACTGAGAACAAACAGTTCCGCACGAAGAGCGCCAGAGATAATGGACAATAATGGCTTCTGACGGGGAGAGATATCCCTCCGCTCCGTGAAAATGTCGACGAAAGTACGAGTACAAAAGTATGAACAATGAATGAGCGAAAGTCGCTGCAGCGATACACACCGCGATCGAACGATCGGACTAAGAGAAAAGTCCGTGAGATTTGCGCACGAAACATTGCTCGCGTTATTAAAACACGCATGAGAGAAATCTCAGGTCGCTCAGAGTGAGGAAATAATTTCTCAGGCGCTTCTAACGTCGGTTAATTGTTGGTTTTTCGACAACACTCGCTTGATCGAATCTAAAATCAGATTTCGATTGCACAATACAAAGTTTTCCACTACACACGGTAACGCGGACGACCGAGTACGTTACACGGACTCGTAAAAAACGTAGACTTGGACACGCTTTGTCTTCCTCAAAAAAAAACAAAAAAAAACAAAAAAAAAACAAAAACATCGCGCAAACCTACCTCATATGCAAACGCATGCGTCGCGGCACGATGGATGGCGATGAAATTACGAGAAACATCGTAAGAGGTTGAAAGGGGACTAACATTACCTGAAAACAAGATACGACAATTTGCCGTTTGGCGATCGCTTGCGTACAACGTACGAAGGATAACGAATTGATGATCGACCATTCTGAGAAGTTTATACGCCCAAGGGAGGTCGATGTTTTCCAGCTGAATCGCGTCAAATTGATCGTGAAACGGTTGTTCCTCAAGTTCGCGGCAGCGCGGATACTCCACGAAAGAAATCTCCTTAGACGGGATCACAAAGAGCATTGATTTATAAAACGATAATTTAAGTAAGGGAGAGGAGGAGTGTGTTTTAGATTTTTAAATAACGCCGCGCGCAGAGACAAGCCACAAAGTGGCACGAGCTGGAAGCCAAAGTAAAGCTTAATCCTAATATTCGCTCGAGTAATCTATGTATCTCGGGAGAGAGAAGGTGGTGGAGAGAGAGCCGGGGTATGCGCAGCGAGCGCGAAGATAAATGCCAAAACGTTACTGGTAATCATTTAGTCAGGGTTTAGTTGTTCGTCGTCGTTGATAAGTGATTTAGACTTAGACCGATAAGCGAGCGGTAAGATCACGGATATCGGTATCGAAAGTGATGGGAGAGAGTATGAGAGATGCAATTCCGTGAAAAACTCACGGGAGATGAAGGAGGTGATAATAAAACACGCGTTTTGTTCGAACAATGATAAGAACGAGAGAGCGAAATGAGGGAAGAAAGATGATTGAGGGTCAGTCAAATCATCTTGAATCATCGGTGACTCGTGATCCGAGTCATCCGTCCGACTAGTCCGGGTCAGTCACTCGCGGAAGATTTTTGCGATAGAATATTGCAACCGATACATATTTTTTCATGTGATATTAATTTGTTACAGAGGATAGCCTAGTTTCACCTGTGATCTGTTACTTACTTAAATCCCCTTTTCGCACGCGTGCGCTCGCGCACGGGCGCACGTGTGATAACGATAATAATAAATAAAATTGAACTTGCTATTTATTATTAATTACACGTGTAGCCAGCAACGACCGCGTTGTGCAGACAACGCGACGACGAGACGTCCGTGTGGTGTTACAATAATTTTTCGAGTTTAGGAGGGAAAAGAGAGATTTTTAATTCGCAGTTGGTTGTGAGCGAATTTTTTATTAGTTGTCGCGCAGAGGCGGAGAAGAATTTTTGCTTAATATTAAATAGTGACGTAGATGGAATCGTCTACGACGACGACGACGACGAGTAGCGAGTGCCTGGTATCGGTGTAAAATCTTTTTTTTTTTCATTTGACCGTTTCGATCGATATACGCACGCGTTGAAATGTTGACGTGTTTCCTGTTTCAATTGAAGCAAAAATTCACGTTTGAAGTCACTTTTTTCACGGATACGTACTTGAACTTTGTGCGCGAGGCACTCTCTACTTTCGCGTCCGCTTAGGTTGAGTGTAATATCGGTACGTCGTACATTTAAGCTGTCAGTATTATTAACTGTAATCGATAAATGCATATCCATGTTAACGTTTAAGACATTAACATTGTCCCCATAGCCCGATCTCATTCAAACTGTATTAAATCTCTATACAATTTCGTTTCGTTATTCTGTTTATTGCGCATTAACGTCGATTGGTTACGATAAAATAAATACGGCGAAAGGTTTTCGTATGCCATTGATTTGATCTCGTGAGGTCATAGAACTGTAACCGTAATTCTAGACTCCACGTACACGTAGACTAATACTACTTACTTACCGAAAAAAAAGGGCAGTACGTTATATGGTAGACACTAACTTGTAGATACTTCCTGTACCTTGAAAATTTGTATGAAGTAGTTCTTAGATCATATATATATACATACGTATACATAAATATATATTATTATGAAAGAATATTAGAGCATAGAGGAGAAGGGGAAGAGTTATTTGTAGAGGGTATATATAGCGTAAGCTCAGAGAGCAAGAAAAAAAAAGCGGGGGGCGAATACTTCGAGCGCTGTGCACGTGTTCTCTGTACACGTGAACGGATCTCGGATTTCGGCAATGTGCAATATTCCGATACCGCGGTCTCGTACGGCCGTAACGTGAAGTGCGACGAATATTTTTGTTTCAGCAGGTAGACCACCGATGTTCCGAGTCGACTTCACTAGATAGTCTTGTGTACTCTGAAAATCTCTCTTAATAATAAAATATTTAATAACCACGATTTGATTGATTTTTTTTTTTCATTTTGCTCTTATCGTATTTTAACATAGAAGAGATAATTTTGCTTTTTTTCTTTTTTTTTTCGAGGTATAAAAGTACAAATTTATTTTCACATAATTTCGCAATATTGTATGACGAATATACAAGTGCTTCCGAAAGAAAATACAAGAATATTATTATAACACAAGTGGATTTTACGATAATTAAGCGAATTTTCTCTTTCTGTCAAATAAAATCGATGATACCATTGTGTACACATGTATATTTAATTTATTCGTCGTTCGCCTCGTACGTGTACATTTCCTGCGTTACTTCTTGCTCTTCGATCTGTAAAACAATTAAACACAATTGCAATAAAGATTTACGAAGTTTATAGTTTTACTAGCACGAGAAGCTGAACATGACTCACTGGTTTTTCTGCAGGTTCCAACATCTTCAGCTCTTTCGACGATCTCTTTTCATTTCGTTTTTCTATTTATTGTTAATAAAACAAATATATATATAAAAATCATTGTCAAATAACGCAGAAATCTCTGAAGATTCGAAGTATTTTATTATTCACTTACGAGATACTGTATTTGCGTTCGAGCGACGGGACGATTTACGATTTGGCGATGGAACAGATGCCGGATGTTCCTTAGAGGAAAGATAAAACGAAAATGAAAAGTGATATATATACTTCGCGAACGAAATGAGCACTTGAATTACTTATGATGAGGAAATCACCGCCGATACTCACCGGAGATCGAGTATCCCCGCAGATTGAACTTTCCCAACAAGTCGGTTCACATACGTCCATCTTAGTTGGTCGACTGTGATACATCACACCGTCTTTTCCCATTATCATACCTTCAGTCATCTGTATCACCTTGGGTCCCCACTGGGTAAGGAAGTGCCCGGTCCGCGTGACTCTCTGCTGAGGAGTCGTGGTTGTGTGACTCCCACCGCAATATCGATTGACGAGATGACCTCCTCTAATACAACATAGATTCATCAAACGTACGATAAATGCTTTTACAATTTTAATTAAAGAAGGAAAATTTTGAAACAGCCTAAAGAGACACTTTTTCACACTTAAACTATAATTTAAAAAATATTACAGTATAAAATTACAATAAATTCGTAACTGTTTATGTTATTTGTTCCTTGAGACGTGGAAGAATATTATTTCGAAAGATTTCCAAGATCGAAAGTATTTATTTCTAAAAAAAGTGCTTACCTAGGAGTTTTCAAAAGTTCCTCTTTTGCTTTAATTTTTCTAACTTCTTCCTGCACCGCCGCCTCAAGCTGGATCATATTTCGGTGAGGTAATTTTTTCTGTTGCTTTCTAACTTGGTCCAATTTGTACGTGAGATAAGGCTTTATGCTGGTTGTGCAAGGTAATGGCTCCATACGAAACCTGCCGACTTCCTCCGTCCTCATCACGACGTCCTTGTCGCACGATATACATTGAACATCTCTGAACGAAGAAGACGAGACAAAGAGTATATTAAGAATTTCATTTTATTTGTATAAATCTTTTAACCTAAGGAATTTCTTCGTTCCAGCCGCTTCGATCTCGCGTCTCGCCTCGGCCATAATTTTCAGCTTCTCTTGAAGCGACTTCAATTTCGTGTTCATAAAATCCTTCAACGGTGTCATCTCCATTTTGTCCACCTTGCCGGCGATCTCGCTCTGCACTTCATCGAGCGCTTGCTGCCAAATCGCTTCTTGCTTAGCCAATTTGTCGATCGCCTCTTCGAGACCGCGCGCGAGATCCTCGCAGGCACTGTCGAATTTATCATGTGACACCTGTAACGATTTTTGATTCGCATTTAATCTGTACCGCGCATTAAAAAAAGTTTCAACACATATTCAATGTTGCTTCGTACCTTTCTGATCACGGCTTGCGCATCTGCCTTATCAGCCAGAGCGTCTTCGAGATCTTCTTTGTCTACTTTCACGGTCTTCAAAACTTCTATTTGTTGCATCAACGTCTGTCCGATATAAAAATGTTTTTTTGACACATAACGTCCGTGTTCAAGTATATTTGATATTTAAAGAAAACAATCAATATTTAGATTTTCTTAATCATCAAAATTGTTTACGTTAATGTCATCTTCCTGTTTTTCTTTGTCATCGAGCAGTTTGTTCATGGTTTCTGTGAGTTTGTCTACATACATTTCTATTTCTCGTATTTTTACAACGTGTTTGGTCTCGTCTTCATCCGGTTTTCCCACCGCCGCTTGGACGCTATCCAATCGATCTATCAAATCACCGATTTCCTGCTCTAACGCGTTTACGCGGTGACCAACATCCCGCAAGTCTTTGACGTGCGTTCTCACAACTTGTATACATTGTTCCAAATTTGTGATGTTGTTTATCACTTCGCTGATTGTTTCTTCGTCTGTAATCGTTTCCGTAACGGGAGCCGCTGCATCGGAAGGTTCTACGACGGGAGCCGTTGGTCTTATTCCGTTTTCTATACTCGATAATACAGTGTGTTATTTTTCTTCATATAATCAATACAGAAAGAAAAGCTCATAAAAACTGCATTATTATTTGAAAACTTAACTCGTTAAAAAGAAAACGTACGAATAAATCTTTCGTTAATGTTCTGCAGTTCCTCCTGTATCTGAGCTACGTCATTCTGCAATACAGCAACGTCAGTTTGCAACGCCTCAATATCTCGACGTATCTCTCTTAGGTCTCTATCTATGATATGTTTCCTATAGTCAATAAACTATTTCTAGTACACGTTTCAGCAGTTACAGTGAATACCAAATTTTATATGTGTGTATAAGCGACGCAGATAATTTCAACATTAAATATAAATCACGTGAATTCGTGAAATCGTTCAGATTCTTACCGTTAATTGACCGTTGATCAGCTACTTCATCCACTGTGTCTGTATCCGTTACGTCCTCCGTTATTTCGTCCGTCAGTTCATCTTCCATGTTATCCGTTACTTTGTCATTGTCTTCTTTCGTCACTTCATCGATCCTCTCTTTTTCGTTGTCGTTTCCTTTCTTTTCTTTAATGTCTACTTTATTATTTACTTTGTCTTCTTTGTCATCTACTTTGTCATTTTTTTCTTCCTTTTCTTCATCTTTTATTTCATCCACATCGTCAGCAGGCACATCTTCGTATTTGATAATCTTTTGTATACGAGCGAGCTTTCGTTGTATCTTAGATACTTTACGTTCGAGTTTGCTCAATCTCTCATCTGCTGATTCGACCGCAGAATCGGTCCTAATCATGTAATCTTGCACCATTGTCGCGAGCTATTGACGTTCAGAATTTTCAAATAAATATCATCGCTCTTCTTGTTCAATTAGTTTTTGTTAAAAAAAAAAACAAACCTCATAAAACTGACACGGAACATATCAGTGTACCTTATCAATACCTTCTGCGCTCGCGTCCAACCGTTTATTGATATTTATGAAGTGCCACACATCCGATATAGGATCCGTGAGCACGCCCTTTAAACGTTCGAGCACCTCCGGAAACTTGGACAATTCCTCCAAAGCCTGATATCGCTGTTCCAATTCCCTCACCTATTAATTATATCGCTAGGTTTTTACACTCTTTACTCCAATTCTAGCAATTCAAAAAAACAATTAATTGCACGAACAGTTTGTTCGAGATCTTTAAATGCCAACGCTGTTGGAGTAGTTTCATCTACAATAGGTTCCACAAACAAAACCGTCTCAGATCTGTCATCTTTTCCGTATTTTTTTCGCTTCACGCCTTTTGTTACTTTTACATCGTCGTCTGTAATTACTTCTGTCGGTACTTGAGTATCTGAATTCAGAAAAATCGACCCGTTGTTTAACTTTTACAAAACGGGGAAATTGTAAGCTTGTACCTGCCGCTAATATCTCAACGACATCGTCATCTTCTTGTCTCGGCACATCTTCACCGTTGGTAATACTGTATTCTTGGAACTGCAGAAGAGTTTCCGGTTTCAACGTTGTTACCAACGACTGGAATAAATGGGGAGCGAAAGAGAATTTATTTTAAATATTTACTGTCTATTTATTTATTTTACACGACGTTCTTGTTCTTTTACTTGTATACGTTTCGCACTGTCGCCACGATATTCCACTTTAATCGTTTGCAAATTTATTTGTCGCAACAGTACGTGAAGGAAGGTGTGCAGAATGTTAAAATTAACCGCTCCAATCTAATGTCATTATGTTTATTATATTATATTCGCTATATGTCTGTAATAATTTCTTAATTATAACTAAATGAGTTCTTAATAATTTCTTAATTTTTGTCTTTACTTCCGGCGTTCCGAGAGCAAGATCGAGCAATTTAGGAAGAGGAACTTGCAGACTGACAACATTCATGTTATCCACCGTGGTTGGTGTTCCTTGCGTCGGCAAGGTTTCTGCAGCCATTTTTTATACGAGTAATTGATCTTTATCGAAAAATTAAGTAAAGATCATTATTACTGACTTCTTGCTTGTGTTAATCATGAGTGTAAATATTAAAAGTTGCCGATTAAACTGTCAATTTTGAAAATCAATTGCCGACTGTTCCTATATTCATCCCTTAAGTAAGACAAAAGCAGAGACAATCGAAGGTTTGCCTCCATATTCAGAGTTGGCGCCACAAATAGCGATCGACAAGTAGCGTACCCTTCTGGATGATACTTGTATCAAAATATTTTGTTGTGCTACTTTTATGTAAAAAAGTTTTGAAAGTAAATATTATAAAATTATTCGAGTGTTTTTCTTTAGTGTAGATTATATAAATGAAATCATACATAAAACTTCTCTCAAATATTATATAATTGTGAACATTTATTGTTCTTCTATAATATATGATATGCTGTCTAAAAAAAAAATAATGTTTTAATTATTTCATTTTACTGATATTAATTATTTAATGAAAAGATTGTGTTGCATAATATTAATCAAAAAGTCTCTTTTTCGTCAGAGAAAAAAAAACATGTGACATTAGTAATGTCACATTACACATCATTATTATTGCCATCAGAAAACTGTGTTTTTAGTGAACAGTGACACACGCGCATTGGCCGCGAACGCCATAACGACACCGTGAGGAATCTATGCGTCTCGTAATTCGCGCGGTCCAGACGCATTTTTCAATCACTTCTGTCGTTAATCAAACTGCACCGATGTTGTAGCACGTTAATGAAACAGTAATTCACCGCGCGTTGTTTCTCCGCAAACAAACCCTCGGTTTATCTGACTACGCGTGGCCGATAAACCGAAACGCGAAATAGAATCAAGCTAGGCTACGCCGCAGATTACATCGACCCGTATATATTTTATCAAACCGCCGGATATGATATTCTCGAACGTTTCCGTTAGTCAGATACGATCAACGTCATAGCCCGATCGTGTATTTATACCACTCGCATATCCATTCCGCGATGATGATGAATCCTCATGCACAGCGATCAGAGGGAATGAATTAAAGAGCTGTCGTATATTTGTCAAACAATTCTCGCGAAAAGATAATGTGAATAAGACTTGGTTTAGATTTAAAATAAATTGAGAAGATCAGGAAAAATTATGCTTTTTTTTTTTAGTTTATTGTTTAGATATTCTTATGTTTTTTCTGAGATTTTCTCTACTAAAATAAAATGTTTTCTACTCCTTTCGCGATTTATATACAAAACAATGTGAGCGCTTTAAATATATCTCTCTTCACAACTTAATTTCAAAATGTAATTGTTCTCATTATGTAAATTAAATGTTGAATTTTCAAGTGCTTTCGAATTAATTTCTCTGTCTTTTTATATTCTTTTTCACAATATGTGTGTGTGTGTGTGTTTTTAAAAATAAGATCTCTCTGTAGAATTGTATTACACGGATTATTTCGAGCGTGATATGACTCAGCCGCGCGAGCTACTGGATCTGGTGTATAGCCGCGTTCTCGAATTACTCGCGATAAAGCCATCTACGGCAATGTGTTTGAGTTACGTTGTTTGATCGCAGGGCGAATGTTTAGCCGTGAGTAATGTCAGCATTCTTGACGGACGATATCTAACTGGAGATCTCGACATTTGATAGCGCAGCGATAACGCCGCGCTTTCAAGTAATGATTTACTCATCTGTCCCCGCGAGTGAGGGGACTCTTTCTGTCTACTTTCGCGACTCCGCGCTGTCAATGCGGTGGCGATCGCGGCCGCGAAATGATGTACACGCCGAGCGGGAGACACGCGCTGGTGACGGTGAGTGTTGAACGATTCAATTTTAAGATGTAATTTGTACTCGACGACATATTTTAGTTTTCTCTCTCTCTCTCTCTCTTTGTTACATCGCTCCTCAAACATTGACATCCCTTTCATGCCGCGTCTGTTCGCGGCAGATTTAATTTCGGTCTTTCTCGTCCTTTTGTGTACAACTCGGCGCTCGTCTATACACATCGCTCAGTTAAAATATTCAAATATTCTATTTGCATATTTCCGCGTGCGGAGAATCCGATCCGGTTGTGTTCCGCGATTGTCTTCCGATTGCGTATCGGCGCGCCGTAGGTATATACGCGCCGTACACACGCGCGCGTTTAAAATGCATCGAACGATAATTTCGTATCCTTCACAATCCTGAGGGGAGAAATGAATATTTCGGATGTAACCTCCGGAAATGTTGTTTCTATTCGCAGTTTAAAAAACAGACGTACGTACCGGATATGCGACGTACCGCGTAAATTATTTATTTTGTATTTTATTTTCGCCCGTCGTTCTTTCAGATATATTCGCAATTTGTTTCAGCTTCTTCTGATCGTTTTGAGTCACGGCAACGATCATTCTGGACAACAGCAGCGATACGATCCGACGATACCGTGGCATATCGCGCCACCTTGGGCGTACATACTCCGTGAGATTATTCTCAAATCGGTCACTCCGTCGAATAACAACGCGCCCCATGCGCGCCCGCTGGACGTGTCCTTCTACGGCGGGACGACCGCCGCGCGCTCAAACGCCGACATGAACGTCGTTCTGTCACGCGGAAACGTCTACCGTCTGCTGAACGGCCACTGGATGCTATGCCAGGACGGCTGCGTTGATTGCGAGCCATGCGCGGCGCAGAGAAATCCCCTGTTCAAGTGGATCCTGCGGAGGGTCATGCGGTCGCCACCGGTCTCCGACCCGCCGCGACACGATCTCCAGCTGACGATAATGCCACAAGCGGACAATCATCTCCACGCGGGCAATCTCTGGCCGAATTCCTACATTTACGTGACATCCCAGGGGAAACGCGCACCACCTGATGTTCCGATTAACGGAACGCAGCACAACGAGGACAACGAGCAAGTGGATTCTCTTTCCAATTTGGAAAGCAGCTTCTCCGCGCAGCATCATCGATCAAAAGATCACGGACGATTGACGGAACGAGACTCAAGGGGAGACGAAATACCGCACGAGGAAGTCGGAAGTCGCGCGGCGGTCGTTTCGGAAAACGCGAGCAGCACCGAGAAGACCGAGAGAGAAGATTCGTTCGAGCAGAAGCACAGATTCAAGAACACGCGGCGACAACGTCCTCGACCGGCGGAAAAATCCGCCGAGGAAGCGAGTCGATTGACGCCGACACTGATTCTGGGAACCGATCAGCGGGGTCAGAGGTATTTGGTTCACGTGGTGCCGGCGGATCAACTGTCTGCGTATTCGAGCTCTCCGATATCGTCTCGCTTCATAACGGGACAAGCAACGACGACGACGACGACGACGACACCCACCGACAACACGATTCCGAAACGGCAAACTTACCAGCGGATATTCCGCAGAGTTTTCGACTCCTTGAACACGCACAGGCGATCGATCGAGAATTTCCTCGAATCATCGGCGAGCAACGTGGACGGAATGCCGTTCCCGACGGATAATATTGAAGCCGCTGGATTTACGTGGAACAATCGCGACGCGGGTGCTAATTTGCGCCCATTGCGCCTTAACGGTTCGTCGTTACCGTTTTTCCACGTGGAAAGCGAAGATAAATCGGATGGATATCAGCAATACAGAAGAAGACACGATTACGAGGACACGAAGCGGAACGATCGTCATTCGGGATATCGAGATGGGAATCGAGCTAAGACGTTGCGCGGTCGGTCGCCCGCGATTTTCGATTGGGGCAGAGAACGGCGAAAAGTGCGCGTCAAACCATATTTTATTGACGACACAAATATTTCAAGGATAAACACTTCGTCGATTTTGCCGCGAAAATTGGTTAATTCGTCGGCAAATAGTGTCCCGCGGTTCGGTTTTGGCAATGTTTTCGTTATAAACTCGGCGGGACAAATCGATTTTAACGACACGTTTGTTGATAGGACAAATAACAATTCCGTGGAATTAAATGCGATAACAAAAATCCAGGAAAACGAACGATCATTCGATTCGGATAGACTGAAAAGTGGCGATGCTAATCGAGAATACGAGGCTTCGCACCATCCTTTCAGGGTAATTGTTACTACCGAGTTGCCGGTAATTCGACGCGAACACGAAACTCTAAATCGCACTACAACGTTACAAATAACTACTTTGAAAGACGCTCGCTGATAGTTCGTAATTAGTACTGAGAAATAAAGAATAATGAGGGCGCGCAGTTATAGATGAAAGTTAATTACGATATTATCCTAATTATGTAGTTGTGAAATTGTAGAAAACAACTTTCGCGAATCTAACTTGCAAATAACTTCAATATAAGATACAATAATTGTATTCATCGCGCGCGCACACAAATTAACACACATCTATAAATAAAATTATATTAAAGCCTTTTAAAAGCACTTTTATTTACGGATTAAACAGCAGATTTTTAAGCTCTTATTAATTAAATGTATATTTCATTATACGATATGCAAAATAAAAAAGCGCAAACAAAAGACAAGAATAGCACGCAGTATATAACGAGTATATAACAACTAATATTCCATGAAGAATTCCGCGAAGGTTTAATTGTTAATTAAAACCGGCTGTGCAATGTACAGCGAAGATTAGGCCAGCCAGACAATGTTATCGTAATCTTGTTTTTTATGTACATGCTCGCCTCCGCCGATAAACATGGATAAACGTCTGAAACCCGCGAGAGACTGCCAAACACGGAGGAAGAAAACGGAGCGACTCGGTTTGAGAAACTGAGATAGGCCGACGCTTATATATTTAATTAAAGAGGATACGGGCTCGAGCGCGAGGGAAAAGGTCGGATGAAACAGGTTGTGTCGGGGCGGCGCGAGGAAAGGAGAGTTGGAACAGCACAACACAGCCTTGTGTTTCTTGTCTAATTATCTACCCTTCCGTCCTGCCACGTTCACTTTCCACGTCTGGTAGTTGCTTCCGTCCAAACTGCTTTCGTCCTCCGTCTGTCTTTTCTTCCTTTTCCGGATACTCATGTCCTTCTTCCGATTTCTCCTTACGTCTGCGCCGTGTCGTCTCTCTTCTCATTTCTGGCGAGGACCACGAGAAACAGACAGACCTGGTCTAACCACTCGCCCCTTTCGCGCGTTTCTTAATTTGTCCTCAGTTTCCCCCACGGTGTTAACAGGCGCGCGCCAATAGCGCGAATCGTTGCCGAGAATCGACAGAAGTTTTTAATTAGATCACCGATTTTCTTTCTTCCTCGGCGGATCGACAGCGTTAATGTAATCAGGAATAAGATTCACCGCTCTGGTGTGCTTGCATGAACGAGACGCAAAAAAGCTCCCCTTTTCTCTTAATCGGTTGCTCCAGTTCCCGCTTCGTTTCCATCCTTCCCTCTCTCGCGATGTTTCTCGCTTGTCTTGCAGCGGCCCTTCACCTGATCCCGGTCACCCTCCGTTTTCCCCATTCGCCGCAGTCGAACAGTGCAAAACGATCGACTCGATCCCTGGCAGATTGGTTTTAACGAGTTTCCTTTCAGCGAGGTTTATCGAGGAATTGCGGGCGCTTTCGGCGAGTCCCTTTTCCCCCTCCCCCTCCCTCTCTTCTTCGATGTGCGCCGAATACGCTAGGGAAATTTCCACGGAAGATCTTAATTAAAGACGCCCGCGCCGAAAAATGAGAGCTTCGCCGGATTGCGGGGGGAAACGGCGTTATTGCCGCACCGACGCGGCGCGGATCCGATTATCGCGCGGTCTGATCTCTATTAACTGTGTGTACGTAGCTTAAGGGGATTCGCGAAAGTTGGATCGTACCGGCGCGTTGTGCCATTATATAGCGCAGGTAAATACTCGACAGATCAAATTTTACTCTTAAAATTAAAAAAAAAAACGTATTTTTACAATAAAACAAGTGCTATCGAGTGTTGCAAACGAAAATATATCGCGCAACTTTGTGAAATATTTGTTTCAAACAAATTCTCTTTATTCGACTATCATCGCACTGTAAAAAAATGTACAATAATCGTTATAAAAGGCGTTTATCTCTGCGCATCGAGTTACACGTTCTAAATTTGATTTTGAGAAAACAATTGTGCATGGTTTCGTGTACATATCACACTTTGTGGCAACGAACCGCACAGAAAACACATTTCTTTTCGCGGTAGAGATAACGCCGTGAAATGCGCCGCCCGCGGGATAATAGTCTCTTTTCAAATTCAACCTATTTTATACCGGGACGCGAGCAAGCACACCCTCGCGCGCGTATACACTCGCACGCAACTCGAAGATAAGCGCCACCCCATGCAGCGCCGTAAGTCTATCGGGCTTTCAGACGGCAAAAAGTGGAGAAAGCGGAGCGACGGAGATTGGGGAGAGTGGGAGAGAAAAGAAGCCCGGCTTTTAACAGCAAGACGGAGGCCGGGACCCGTCTGATAGGAGATTGACGCTCCGGCGCGTGAGAGGCCGACGCGCCCAGCTTTTCGGAAAGAGAAAAGTGAAACAGGGCTTACTAAACGCGCGGCAGAAGGGGCGTTTTCTCTGCCGTTTTTCAGATATTTAAATCCGCGCGAACGACCTCGACGGGGATGGAGGAATTCCGCTCGCGGATCACCCCTCTCTCGCTCGCGATTCGAAATCTCGCGATGCGCGAGAAGTTCCAGGCGCGACGAAGCCGCCGCCGCCGCCGCCGCCGCTCCCTCCGCCGACGTCTCGGGAACGAAACGAGAAACGCGATGCAAATGTTGGGAAAGGGAGCGAGGTGCCGGGAAGAGATAGGAAGAGCGCGAAGTGAGTTGTTCGAGCGTGACGTGTATTCTTGTCAGGGTGAGGCCGAAAGACGTAGTACACACGGCAGACTTTACAGGCCGTTCTCGCAGGAGAGGAAAAAAGAAGACGACGCGAAGGAGAGAGCGAAGAAGGAACGAAGGAAAGAAAGGCGAGGAAGAGAGCGAGGGAAAAATTGCGGAGGAAGAGGAGGTTCCCTCGTGTGTACTTCTTAATGGTGTAGGTGTGTCGTCGCGCGGGATGGAGGAGTAAGTTTTAAAAACATCCCAGCCCGACGCCGCGCGTCTTTGTGGTGCTGGTTTTATCGCTGCTTCCTGCCTCTACGAGGACTCTTGTTCTCTTCTCTCTCTCTTTCTTACTTTCGTCCCTCTAACTCCGCGCCGTAAACCCACCATCCGGGTGAAGCCCTCGCCCGCCGTGGCACCGGGAGCACTTGCCTACGTACTGTCGGCTGTAAATCCACCGAAAAGCATCTGCGGGTATCAAGAAACAAGTCCGGGCGGCAACGTCGGACGGGCTTTTAAACCTGCATGAGCGTACCGCGCAATTTCGTAACGATCTGTGCACGCAGGTGCTCCGGATGCGGGAAAGAAGTTGTAGTTGCCGAAAAAGTACCCGCCGATGTACTCAAGATAGTGCTCAAGGCGGTTTTTTGCGGAGTGAATTTACTGAATTTCACTGATTATTTATCAGAACGAATATTTATTAAACATTCACATATATATATATATTAAAAATTCTATGTAATAAAAAAAACTATGTAATAAAAAACGTGATTACTTTTTTTCTTACTTTTATTCTCCGACTCTTGTTACAACCAGTAAAATATTAATATATTGGAAAGTGTGTTTTTCAAATTTATGATATAAAATCCATGAAATAAAATCCGTTTTTTTCCCCGAGCTGCAATATTTCAACATTTTCATTCATTTTCATTTTTCCGTTTCTTCATTCACGACTGATCAGTAATATCGCTATGTCATCAACTACTTATTTCGATGAGCATTTACGCGAGGCCCCCGAGCCACGTAATAAATTACGCGCAACAAATTGAACTACAAGACGGCCAAAGAAGGCGACCAAGAGACGTTTTTAGCGCAACTTCGACGCTGACGCGAAACTGCTTCTCTTCTCTTGCCCGTTGGTTCGTCTACTTCGACGTTGCCGCGTTCACGTCACTCTTTTTGCTTGAGATACTTTCCCTTTGACCGACAGGAGTAGATTGGATATTTTCTCCTTGTAGCGCACCTGGTTTTTCCTTCCCGCGGAGCAAATCGACGAAACGCGTACTACGCGTCGAAAGTTCTCGCGCGCTTTTCACGTCTTGTGTTTTTTGTTTCTCTTCTTTTTTTTTTTCGTTAACGCGACGCGTGCGCGGCTGTATGCGGATCACAGCTGACTTTACGGCGATGCCTATTTGCAACAACGGAAACGGCAGTCGGCGTGTGAAACAAGTCGTCGCATCAACATCCTATTTCGTTTCCCATTACGTAAACGTCTGAAGCACGCGATTTATTTGTCTTATTTTCGTACAGAATGTTCTTTGGCAGGACCTCAAAGGCAAGTCGGGCCCGCATGCGCCTCCGCCAGCTACCGTCTCCACCCCTTCGCCGCTCTTTCCCGGTGCTCTTTCTCTCTCTCTTTCTTTTCTTCCTACGACGGCTTGCCGTTTTTGTAGACCGACGACTCCTCACATATGATTACCATCGACGTGAAGCGAGCTAATATCCGAATTTTTGCGATTCCTTTTTACGGGATATTGAAAGCCATTTTCCTCTTTTCTTTTGCCTTGTCTTCCTCCATTTCTCCTCGGGACCTCCGGCTCTATTCGAAGGCTCCGTCGGAATACACACCGATTTTGCCCTCTCTTTATGGATTCGTCGTAAAGATCGAGCCAAAAACCGGCCAAAAATATTGATCACGGATGGGAATGCGAGATTACCTCGCTTCGCGGATCTCGCTCCGACTTTCTAGATTGGAACCATGAAAATTCAACGATGTTCGTCGACCGATTGAATCACAAAAGTCGAATATTCCTCTTTCTCCCTCCCCCGCCCGCGATGCGCCACATATTCACGAGTAGTAATTGTATAATCAGCCGTGCATTTTGCGGTAATGCCTGATATCGGTGCATATAAATGCAATTCCGCGGATAACTATGCGTGATGTATGAAATAGCTATTACAATATTAAATCGACACGATAACTGTGCGACGATTCCAGACGGTTGATATTAATAAAGGCAATAACCGGCGTGCACGCGCACACACACAATTCGCACACGCACGTACATAGGAATGCGCAATGTCATTTACGTAATGAAATCTACATTAGGCAGTAAACGTTTCGCGCTCGATATTTTAATTGATCGCTTGATCAATTGAAAAAAAATAAAAGAAAAAAAAACAACAAGGTGACAAAGCGCGCAACGAGCCGTGCGCAATTATATATTTCCAATCCATTAAAAATTGCAAATCGAGACGGAACTGCAAAGCGCGTGTTAGACGAGACGCCGCGGTACAATGCGGCCAATAAAACTAGGGTAATGAATATCCTTTGAGCTGTATACGTGCATATATATAACGGCACGAAATAATAAAAAAAAAAAAAAATTTCCACGGCTTTTATAAAGAAACTTGCTCTCCTCCGTTGTCGAGTAATTGCGCAAGGAACGAGGCGGCGGTTTGTTGAAGTGCACTTGTGAGCGACGCGGTGCGCGAGCGCAACGCGCGACTCGAAATCGGGATCGACAATCACGTCGGGATTCCCCGACGATGAAATCCTAGCCGCTTGTACGTATTCGTCGTGGAGTTTCGCGAACACGCTCGATGGCGAAACGGAGGAAGTTGCCGGGGAAAAGTTTTTTCCTCGCGATTACTCAACAACGTCGTGAAGAAACAATCGGCACTTTTCGCCCTCTCTCGCCCCGTACACATCGCAATGGGAAAATTCAATCTGCTCTCTCGCCCCCCGGCGAAACAAAGCTATTTTTCTGCGACTAACATAGAACGGCCACCTCAACCGTTAAAAAGAAATATCATTAACGTTCTCTTTTGTGGCTTGACCTGCGAGTTCGCGCGATAGACGAGAAAATAGGTTAATAGAATCCTAATACGAACGCGAGCGCTCGAGCGTTTTGTTCTCTTCTTCGTCCTCTTCTTCTTCTTCTTCTTCCTCTCTTTCACGGGGCGAGATCGGAGCCGCTCCGTTTCTCTTGCGAAAAGAAAGATGCAATTGGTTCTTACACACGGACGTATAATCGCATCAAAGTTTCCGTCGCGTGCTTTGATCTCGCGGAAAATCGCCCGCAACGAAGAAACGGAACAAAAATGAAAGGGCGGGTCGGGTTCATTCATCTTGAGCTCGCGCGCGCGCGGTTTCCGGGATTGCGTTTTCTCTGGGATATCGCCGCTTGTGTGAAATTATCGTTTGACGTTATTGTACTGAATCCATACATTCAATTGTGGATCTGGATTATTTTTATGTCTGATGATCTTCAATTTTTAAAACAACAACGAGAACATGTATTATTGCCCGCTATAATATCTAGTTAAATATCAAAGGTGAGATTATTCAGAGCGCGTTACCGATCGTGTGACCCATAGAAGTGACCTGCTTACGTCGCAAGGAACGATATCACGTCGAACCGAGGGGAAGGAATAGGAAAGAAGATAAAACTTGATGGGGAAGTGAGACGCTAAAGACGGAGAGAGATGAATTCGGAAACTCAACGACTGCAAAGTCAGACACCAGGACCGCGTTATTTCCAGGCCGACGGTGCCTTTTGATCTTTCAAAGTCTAGACTTCCTTCAGTCTTCCATCGTACGCTCGGCAGTCGTGCTCACTAGGAGGTAAACGCTTCGGGACCGACTTATCGAAACTTTACAGAACTACGCCGATATCCTCCGACCTCCTCTCCGCCACCAACCCGTCCGTTTTCTTTCTTCCTTTTTCGTCTATTTCAAGCCTCTCTCTCTCTCTCTTCCTCTAACTTGCTCCGCGCCACGACATCGAACCCTCGTCACTATCCATCCTACAAAGACTTTTTCCTTTCTTCGAAGGCCGCGCCGATAAATCGCAGTAGCCGTATTTTCCTCCCAGGCGTTCTTCTCCTTTATCGCTCTTGCCTCCCGATCATCGATTTGTACTTTAATGACTTATTTCTTTATTTTTGTTTAGTATATGTTTCTTATAGCATCATACAGTTGTTTGTTACGTTATGCACAATTGACAATTCTATTCGATCTTTAATTCGAACATTTTTTCAAATCCGCGTAGATGAGAAAAAGCTAAACTTTTAATGCAATGCGGCGTTTTGCCGCTCGTGTTAATAAAAAACTTTTTTTCCGCTACTTCCTTTTTCCGACCGGCACTTACAGTATATCAATCGTCCTCTCTCAAAATCCCGGTTTTCCGCACCTCATCCATATTCTTCGCGGTCGGTCGGCCTCGCAATTCGGGGCTGACTACTACTTTCAGTCGACTACCGGCGGTGGCCGGGCCTCGCCGCACCGCTGTATACAAAGTGTTCCCATTGAGCGGCGCTAATAAAACCCCGGGTCTCGAAATGGAACGTGGAAAGAAGGTTGAAATCAGGTCGCGTCGCGATCCCGCAGGTGATCTAAATTGAAATCGGTCCTCCGTGATCGCAGATGCGAACACGGGCTTTCGGATCGCGTCCCTCGACGCGGGACAACCTCTCGCCCTTTTGAGGTGGCGTGTCGGCAGTCGAATCGTGCCACCTCATTTCCCTCTTTCCTTTCGTTCTCCTCCTCCTTCTCCTCTTCCTCTTTTCTCGTCGTCGTTGTCGTTGTGACTAACCTTCTGCTCTCTCCTCTCACCGTAACAAACCCGCCTCGCTACTTACGCTCGGTTCCGGTGAATTAAGCCGGGAGAATTAAGTCAATTGGAAAAGTTTTTATTGGCTCGCGTTTACGAATTCCACGACCCTCATATCGTTCGATTTATTGTCGACGACGCCCGTCTCTATATACCTACCTACGCGGCTATTTCTACGCGGATGAAATTGCGCGAGAACAGGGCGTGCTCCGACGCTCTCTTCCAAATCCGAGGGAGATCTTTCGCCTTCGATTTCATCGTGGTTGTTGACGATCCCGGGTTCTGCCCTCCCTCGCGTGCGATTAACATTTTGCCTGACTAAAGGGGAACGTGAAACCAACTTATGCCGGGCTTCTTTCCGTTCATTCGCTCGATTGGCTATCAATTTCGGTGTTTATCAAACATGGAATGTAATATCGGATTGCTCGAAGTTTCCAGAAGAACCGTGTTGAATTTCTTATAGACACGAAATCCAAGCGTCTCCATTCGGAAACTCGACAACGTTTTATGTTAAATGAACGTAAAAGACGAAGAAATTGCTTTTCTACGTGACATGTATATATCTCAAAACGAGATACGTCTGAGTATGCAGTTTTTTTTTGTCTTCAGACATTCAAGATTATATTATTGTGGTTGTCGGCTCTAAATCCTGTTAGTAAAAAGCAATACGTGCGCTATTTAGAAATTATTCAAACGTATCTTTTTTTTCTCTGTATTCTTTATTGTATGGATTGTTGATATTTTCTTTTTTTCTAGAACTTTCTTTTTTTTTCTGGATTGTCATTTAAATTCGTCGACCATTTAAGTTTAGTCAACCACTTAACCACCAGTGGAAAGCTTTTCGTTTTATTTTGAACGAAATCCCTTGTACAAAACACGTCGTTCTGCATAGTCCGCACGTTCGACGTCAAAATTAGTATGTAACGAATCGCGCGTGCAAATAACGACCTCGTCTATATACGAAACTCGTTACGTGCGGAAAACAAATACAGCACGCTCCGCCACGCCGGGATACCTCAGAAAAATGGCCAGAAAATGTGTACCGCCGTTCACACTCCGGATATTTTCCCCGAGCGTATAAAAATATGCGCTCGGCCCCTCGGAAAGGGGCGTGCGTGCGCGCGCGTTAACTTCACTCGCCGCACTCCCTGCTGTTTATTTTAACGCCACGCGCATTTACTTTTATCGAGGAATTTTGAATTTTCAGTTTTTTTTTTTTTTTTGTACCGCGCGACCGATTTCCGGGACAGAAGTTCTTTCGCTTCGTATTGCAATTTCCCAGACTTTTACATACAAAGGGAGCCACCACAAGAGAGGAAGAGAGAGAGAGCGAGTCAATATCAAACGGACTATTTTCGCGTCGAGTCAACGGACGTGCACCCGTTTGAGTGCAGCCCGGTAAGAGATTCCAAGCGTAAAGGAAGAGCAAATCGCAGCGTGGTAAAAGGATATATATGTATGTATTTACGAGCGAGCAATCGCGCGAGGATCATCCGTTCCAATTCCATTAATGCCCGGGCGCGTTTTGTGTATCGGTGGTCGACTGTGCGCGAACAAAGCGCGGTCAAATTCGGCACGGTCGCTCGGCGCTCGCGGTATTATTAAATTATTCTGCTGTTCGCGATTATACGGCATGTAGTTGCTATTGCCCCATCGGACGCGAAAAATCGATTATCCCGGCCTATCGCTGTCGTTTCGTCGCCAGTCGCGTGCGTCAGCTCGCTCTGTCGTAGCCGCCTCCGTCGCCGGCGATTCTCGCGAAAATAAATTTCGCAAAACGTTCGCGCGCGACCGCGAAATTTTGAAAATACTTTACGACCTGCGTGCGATCCGATATTTGTGAAATACGAGCGTCACGGGAGTCCCGAGCACGAGGCAACGTTGGCGGATTAAAAAAAAAACAAAAAAACAAAAAAACAAAACAAAACAAAACAAAAGCGCGCAAGAATGCTCGCAACTGATCTCGATGCGTCGCGGACGATCGGCAATTCGTCATCTCAGAAAGTGGAGAAAACGAATAAACACAAGCTTTCTCTCGTAACAAATGTCAAAACTTTTTTCACGAAAATAATCGGTCAAGAGCTAATTGCGAAAGCGTCGCGCCGTGTCGAACGCTTTATATCAATATATGTATACATATGTATACGCGTTTATCGCTCGAGAAACACCGGAGTTGATTTATGCGCCGTTGGAAAAAAAAAAAAAAAAAAAAAAAAAAAACTACGCGCGGATTCATAAAATTGATCGACGGCGGGAGAGAGAAAGCCAGCGAGATTCGGACCGACTGATTGTAAATTGTAAGCAATTTCGTAATTGCGTGGACAAAGCAATTAAGCCATTTGACCGACCGTGCGAGGCGCTCCGTGACAAAATACATCGGCTGACGTTATAACCGCGCAAACAGAGAGCGATAATGCAATTTGGATAATACACGACGGCCGCACTCGCGCGCGCACATCGCGGCGTCGCGCACCAGGTGTAACGGAGGGACGAGCGCAAACACGCACACGCGCGCGACCGGACGCGCGACGGGCAACGAAGTTGGATCACTTGATGAAAATCGACGGCTGCAAAAGGCCAAATGTTATTCCACCGACGTGCGGCTCGTATTCCCGTCCCCGCAAAACGTAAAACTGAAAATCCACGCGCGGCGACGTGACTGCAACGTTTTCCGAAGTCTCCGAGCGCGGCGGCAACGGCGGCGGCAACGGTGACTGTTTATATTGCGACGTGAGCGCGTTGGTGCACGACCGATTTGCAACGATCGCGCCATAAAGCACATATCTATATGTGCATACATATTTTTATGTTAGACTAATCTATACGCGCACATAGTGCACGTTGCTCTCCTCGTTGGCTTCAAAGACGCGCATTTTTTTCGTTAATAAGGATCGCCATTCTGTCACGAGGAATTACATAACGTGCAGAAAAAAAAAGTCTCTATTCCGTTCTTTTAATCGCACGAACGACTAATTTTATTTGCCAAGCGCGAAATTTCGCCCCGAACCACCACCATCCACCTTAGGCATTCGCCGGGTATGGAACGCGCCATTATCCCGGGACTTCGAAGCTCGTCATTCTCGTTTCTACTAAATTCCATCGCCGAACGGGCGTAGCCGACGAGGGCAGAGACCGAGACGGAGGAGCAGAGACAAGAAAAGGAAGAAGCGAGAGAGAAAGAGGAAGGGGAGAGATAACAGGAGCGAGACTAGCTGTGTTTCTTAATTTCGCCGAATGCCGGGTTTCTCGTTCTATCGTTTCGTAAAATCGAGCGGAGCGATGCCCCGCAGCCGCCGGGATTCCACGGCGTCGTCGTCGGAATTTTTTCGTCGAATCCGTGGCGATCCATCGGCCGACATAAAACTCCGCGAAATGATCTATAAAATTGAACATTTTTCTCCAGAGTATAAGTGCGCGCATTCAGGTGCGGTTCGCCGGATGCGGCGCTCTTTCGCGGAGATGGCGGAAACGATCATCAACAACATGGGAAACTGTTGAAAAAGAGAGGGAGAAAAGTTGAAGAGGGTTGACGTTGGACTTTCGCGAGGGACGAAAGAGAGGGTGAGAGACCGCGCGCGACGGTGGAGACGACGCGCAGCATCGAACGCGCGTATATGTACCACCGATACCGGAGAACTATTTTAACGCAAATGAGAAATTCTTTTCCTCTCTCTCTACGATAAACAATCAAGATAAAGGATTTATGGTCGCGCGGGAAACAGCCGCCATAAAAGTCTCCGGCTGTTTCCAATCTGTCAACTCGGTGCCGCGAAGTCGGAGCGAGACAGAAAAAGCACCTCTCACTCCTCGCCCGCCTTTTTTCCCTTCAGTGTATACTGACCGTTCGCTCGCCTATCGCAGACGATATCGACGACGATGGAGTGTATTTGCGTACACGCGTATGTTACATTTACCTCGCGCCGTTTCGCCAGCAATCACGGTATTGGACGTTCCCTGTTCGTCGGGAACACGCTGTTGTTCCGTTCGCAAAAATGTTACTCCGCGCGTCGTCGTACAACGGTCTCATGTTCAAGTTGATCGGAGCTGTTCGATTTTTGCGATTCTACATGTAAACTAAAAGACTGTACATGTACATGTACTGCTCCGCGAAAACACAGAGCTGCAATATGCGCAACATTGTAAATATAATCGCTCAATTGACATTTCAAATTTAATTCTAATCATTGGAACAAACATCGAAGCAAACGTGTGTGTCTACCGCACACGTTGCGAAGTAGCGCGAGACAATTTCAAATATTGCAGAGAAAGATCAGTTTGTATCTAGAATTTATCATAACGACTGTCTTTAGCGAAAGCAAATCTTAAAATGCAAAATGTAACGTATGTCCATCATTAGAAATCAACTCCTGTATTGATAAGCCTTTAAAACAGAGAATTGAAAAACGTGTTTGAAATCAGAGGTAACGCTCGAATGATCTCCGCAACCGTCGACGGGAACAGAAGAGACGACGTGCTTGGATCAGCGTGAAATATATCGACTATGTATTACGTTAAACATTATTTGCGTTAAACATTATTCAATTCTAAATAAAGTGATTTTCGACTGCAACTCTCCTACAATATTTACTACATCATGGTATTGCGAACGTTCCGCCCTAAATATGTATTAAGAACGATAGATCGCCGGTCCCGCGAGGAGAACGTGTCACACGCGTATATACGGCGGAACCCGCGATCCAGGCAGAGAGGAAAGGAGGAACTCGAGACCCTGCCGAATTCTCACGGGACAAATTAAAGGCACGCGGCTCTCCCGCGCGTATTAACGCGGCGAAACTGTATGGTGTGCGCGTTAATGGACGTTTAAATTATGCATCCGCGCCTCGCGCGCTCACCCCGGCCCGCTCTCTTGCGCGTCAGCCGTCTAATTAGTTATTTATACATTCCAAGCGGGCGTGAGTTAGTGTCAATGATTAAGAAGGCACCGGGCGAAAAGCGGAAGTTTCGCGCCGAGTATTTAACTTTGAGCGGGAGTGAATTGTGCCTGGAGAACGGACGGGAGGGAGGACAGAAAGTGGGGAGGGGAGGACGTGGACAGGAAACGAGGAAGAAAGCTACAACGCGGCACACGGAAAGATGCAAAAGTACCGTCGCGATGTTGTACACGGGGTATTCAGCGGGGGATAGTTTCTCGCGTTTATGCGAATTTAAAGGATCCTCTCTCCCTTAAGACTGGCCTCCCGCGAGGGCGGAAGTGCGCAGTCTGGAAATTTCAGACTTGGTCTCTCTCCCGTCCGTCTCGACACTCGAGACTTTATAATGTCTGTTTAATTGTATCTCGCTGACAGATTGTTGGATAATTAGTACTTGTCGTTCGGCGACGGGAGACTCGTTAAAACACGATTATCGCGTTTGCGTGACGCCGAGGATAAAGATTCGTTGCGATCTTCGTAGTTGAGTTGCGGCATGTGTGTGTGTACATATAAGATGCTTCGGTACACGATACTAGATGAACGAGAAAAAAAATAAAGATATATAAGAACTTACACTTTTTTCTTTTGTATATATCGTTACCTATATGCAAATAACGACGGAAGTCGCGTGCGAAATATGAATAACGAAGGATATGATTTCTTTACTTCTGTTAAAAAATTCATTATACATTCATTATAAATTTAAGTTATATCGTTAAACGTATATCAATTTAAAGAGTGATATTATATTCAAGATAAATATATTACCATAAATAGTACACAGTAGATAACTCTCTCTGATAAGAGAACTAACATTTGTAATTTTTTACAAAATAATTTTCACACAACGAAGATAAAATAGAAATGCACTCATCTATAATAAATATGCCTTCTCTTGTTTTCTTCCTTCTGTACATTTCTGTCTTTCCTCTTAGTTGAGAGAAAAAGAGAAAGAGAAAAAGAGGGAGAAAATGAGATATGACCAGACATTGTTGATGTGACTTCCCGGTGGAATGAGAAGTGCAGTTCAAGTGTGAGATAAGTATCACCTGACGCTGTCAAAAACTGACGAGCGTTCCGCCAGCGACGATTTATTATATCTCGGAACGGACAAAAATATTTCAGGCAAAGGAAGAACTTTATGACATCATTTTATAGACTTTACACGATCGCGAGAGATATACCGTAGAGAGCAGACGATCGAAAGATTTTATATCAATGTAGAGCGTTGTAAATATTTCAAATCTTGAGATTATTACCGTTCCCAAGTTTTTTTTTTTTTTATATACGCACAGTGTGTTTTAACTGCTGTTCTTTTCGAACTGCAATACTTCTCTAGCAGAAGCAGTCATAGTGCACTAATGATTCTTCCAGTCGTCACGTATGCGCGCGAAGCATCTCTAGCGTCACGACTCCATTTCGCCGTCATAGTGGAAGAAAAACTACAGGAAGAAAATAGGTGCACGAATCACGTGTGTAACCGCAGTTTCGTCGAGATCATGGACCGCGGGCAGGAGTCAGCCTCGTCATTAAAACGCAAGATAGCGAGAGAGAAAGAGCCCGAAGAAAAATAGAAGAGCGCGCGATACCTTTTTCGGCTACCTGTTTGGCATGCCTCTCGCGTCCTTGCCTACTCTCTTCCCCATGCTTTTTTTTTTCTATCCTTATTTCTTCTTCTCGTCTACTTCTCATCCGTCTAAAACTCCGTCTCTCATCCCCGCCTCGCCCCTCGCCTATCACTCCATTTCGTTTTTCTCGTCGGTTTCGCAAAGTGCGGTGTTCCGTCCTCGTAGCAGTCTTTCCGCCCTTCCGCATCCGGTCCGAAGGGGCTGAAACCGGCGAAATTAAGAAACCGCGTCACGCAGCAGCGCCCATTACCGCGAGGTAAACATACGACTCGAGTACACGCGCGGAATATCACGCAGGCGATTTAAAAAAGAAATAAATAAAAAAGAAAGAAGAACGCAGGAGTCGTTCCACTAGTTGCCTCAGAGGGGAAAACGGCTTTAATCCCTTGATCGAATTCCCCCATTAATTGTGTCTCCTTTTTCCACGTTCTTTAAGCGTCATGTTTTGATCGAATTCTTTAGCAGCTCCGATAAATTTTATAGTTTTCTTTCGGCGAAACAAAAAAGATGAAAGCGAAATAAAGTAAAGTATTAAGCACATAACAGTTTTGCAAAATTCTATAATTAACATATAACGACATTAATTAAGGCTATTGTCTGATTAGAATATTGATTCCTTCTATTCAAACATTGGTATACACTTTGCATAAACATCAAACTAAACGTAATATGTACTCAATAATCTAAAATCTGAATAATGGATATGCACTAATAATCTCATGGTAATTAATTAATTAAGAGAAAGCAGGATCTCTCTCTCTCTCTCTCTCTCCACAAATAAAGCAAACATTTATTCATTCATTCATTCTCTCTCTCTCCATGTAGCTATAGGGTAAATTTGAACTTAGAAATGAGAGATTTAACTATGTAATTACAAAATTAATATGTTTCTTTACAAAATATATTTTACACAATATTAAAAATGTAGATTTTATTAATTTTGGTTGATTCTCTTCAGGGTTACAATATTTTTCAACATTCCACTTCTATATCCACGATTCATTCAAGCTGATTCGAAGGCTTGATTCAGTTCTCTTTTCAATCGATAAACTCGACTTGAAAGAGATCGGCCCGGAAAAATCCGACGGTGTGGATTCGAACTCGGGATCTTCCACTCGCAGCCCTCGCACTCAGGCCGCAAGACCACTGGGCCGGTCTCTTTTTAAGCGAGTAAATACATCTATTTTAAAGTTAGTCATAACTAAGAGTCTTGCTTAGCATTTATTAATAAAATGATCTCAGAGAGAATAAGTTTTTCTTCTTTTCTTATGTTGAGACCGCATCAAAAGAAAATCGTTTTGATGTTAGATTGCCGCTTCTCGCTCTCATCGAACGAATAACTAGCAGAACATGAACATAAACGAAAATGTATGACCTAGATAAAAAAATAAGAAAAAATGAAGTAAAAAACAAAGAGAGAGAGAGAGAGAGAGAGAGAGACTCGAAAAGAATTTGCAAGGCGCGCGTTACTCGAATGCCGCGTGCGCTCTATATAGATACCGATGTTCACTCCTCGCCCACGCTGAAGGATCTCTCAGGAAGCTTTCGAAATGCGAGCTTGCGTCGAGAATTTGCCCAAGTATTCTGAATCCGCGACATAAGAAACTGCGCAGTGAGATCCAATACATTAAGCATGATATCTAACTAGAAATAATACATGAATAATGTTATCTTTATTAAATAAATTATTTTATTGTAAGATGTATCAATTTTTTATTACCAATGTAGCCGCATATTGTAACTTAACTTTATTTATTATTTATTATTTATTTCATATTTTTAATACAGACTTTTTTAACATTATTTTACTTATTTCATTATTGAGTAACGTATGTTTTAAACAAAAAACAAATGGAACATGAAACTACTTTAGGAGTGAGTTTGCAGTAAACATTCAAAATGATAAGAAGCAGAATTCTCCCACCACATGAATATTGTTTTCTAAATTCTTGCGACGTGTTTTCTAAATTCTCTATCGCTTCTACATCAATATTAAATGTAGTCGAACCTGAGCGTTCGAAAGACATGTTATTGTGTATTAAGACGAAGCAGTTGTGTCGATAAAGCATTGTGTACATTGTGTAACTTGCGTTTTATCAAGATTTCAAATTTGTGTAGTACGATTTGCTACCAAAGAATTTGACATTATATACAACAAAGTTTTACGAATTAAACAATCTATTTGTTTCTTCGTTTTATTCTCGTTCTTATAATCGCACTCTCTTTCGCGCTGACAAGACATTCTAGTTTGCTTCAACAAATTCTTGCGTTTGTGGGAAACTAAATTTAATTAATCGTTAAACTTAATTACAAACAAATAAGATAAGATCATCTTGACATTATCAATATTTTCATCGAAAAACAAAATTATAGGTTGTTTTCCTTTTTCTTCCTCAGCTAAATTTTATATTTCTGATAGTAGATACAGTTCTCTAATTCGTGTTTGTGTACTACATGTTTTGTAGATTACGGTGAGAAGATGGCGAATAGTTCTTCGATTAAAAAAGTATTACCTATCGAAGATCATTCAAAAATTAATATATTCGATTACTTTACTACAAAATTTAGTATTTGGTTTGAATGCAAACGTTGTAGCGAAAAAATAAAAGAACAAGATAATTCCAAATTATATAGACACATAAACGAAAAACATAACCAGCAGCACGATGTACATGAATATATACAAGAATCTTGGACAGTAACAGAACATTTTATAGAAACATTGGAGACGATATATATATGTAAAATATGTAAGAAAGAATTTAATATGTCACACAACTTGCAGGAACATGCAATCTCACACACGATAGAAGAGTTTAATAAAAAGATCTCCTTATCAAATTAGTAAGTTTCATATGTAAGTTTACTCATTTGTTTTTGTTTTTTTTGTCTTTTTTAACGTACGCATAAACAATATTTTACACACAATGTTTGACCACATATTAACATCTAAGTGATTTCTAATTCCCAATACGTTGCATTACTAAATGTATTTTAATAACAATTATTGATAGACAATTCGAAGAGTACACTATCTTATTTAGTAAAACTTTGATTGTGTAAGTTAGCAATATGTTTTATGTGATTTTGCATTGCTTTACTAATTAAGCAATTGTATGTTTTATTTTATGTACGTAGTAAAACGTCATCAATATAAATTGGGAAATGTCACATGAGTAATAAAGCTATTTAAGTAGAGCAAAATGCTATTAATTTCTTTATTTTCAAGCTCAAGTTTCTTCAAAACAAAACCTCATTCGAAACAATTTTTGCAGAAACATTTTTTGCACAATAATCTAACACCTGACTGGAGCAGAACAGCTTCTGTGTACATTTTTTTACAATATTTAGTAATATACAGTCTTTTTTAAAAGCTCAGAAAACAGCGAAGCGTCATGCTCTAGTCATGCGGGCGCAGCGTCAAGTTTTAGAGGCACATCGTCAAGTTCCAGAGGCACAACGTCAAACTCTTCCATGCAAGCAATAACAGATCATACAGATAATATATGGCGTTACTTCACAATAACAGGACAATTTGTGCAATGCAACAATTGTAACAAGGTGTTTAAGCAGAGTACCAGTTTGAAGACTCTCGGTAAACACTTATGGAAAATGCATGAAACAGAAGGAATTGAAACATATAGATGGACGGAAAGATATTATACATGTATAAACACATATCAATGCATTTTGTGCAATTGGATCATTTCTCTAGTTCCTGAAAACGCAGAAGTGACCTTGCTGCATCACATGAAGACCGAGCATGCATATGAAGCATGCTTATCTGCGTAAGTTTATGTAGCTTTGTATATATCGTTGTCTTCATTTGTTTCCATTTCCTCTCGTTTACTGTTTCTTCTTGTGTACTAATGGTGTATATTCAGTCATATATTATAAAAGAGAAATATTCATTTCTTAAAAAACTGATAAAAACTGGAAATATGTACATATAACAATTATACATATAATATATATAATTAATACATACATATATATACTTATAATATATATTGCTTTATTGTTATACCTTTATTGTTATATAGTTGTTTTTTTTCTTTATTATTTTATTGTCACATAGTCTATAAATTTAAGTTAAAAACGTATATACTTATTTTATTTTCTTCTTTTGTTCTTATTTTATTCAGTGTATTCAGAAGAGATCGTTTTTCATGTGAGACCGTTTTACAATCCCAGACTTCTCAAAAACAATCTGAAAAACAGATAGAAGAACACATTGAACAACAGATTGAAGAACAATCTTCTTCATCACAGAGGACATCCGCATCTAATCGAGAACAGTCTTCTACATCACAGAGAACATCCGCATCTAATCAAGAACAGTCTTCTACATCACAGAGAACATCCGCATTTAATCAAGAACAGTCTTCTACATCACAAAGAACATCCGCATCTAATCGAGAACAGCCTTCTACATCACAGAGAACATCCGCATTTAATCAAGTTGCATCAGTAAATAGTCGTGTTCAACTTAGACCTTTGGATAGATTATATATTCAAAACGAAAGACAATATAGAGTATATATATATGTATTTAATTCTATCGTGGGAGAGTTATCTACACGTTACAGAAGAATAACAGAGAATATGAGAATCGGTATTGACAATCGGTTTAGAGACCGTGAAAATTTGCTGAATCTATTTAATTATGTCATGATACGTCACATGCATGACAGAAGAGCGAGCTTCTTGAGCATTCTAGATAGCTTGAGACATTTTTTACAAACCATCAGAACTTACAGCGAAATGCAAACAATACTACAATGGTTGTGTGGTAATATTTTGTTTACATTTATCGAAATATAGTCTGTATAAAGAACAAACTAATAATTTGAACACATTTTGACATACAGATATAGGTGCACTACTACCGCTATCACTCGGAGAAATTACAGATGATTACTGGAACCCATACAACGAGCTCGACTAAAAGACGTAATTCGTAATAAAAGTCAAAGAAGGTACGTACTGTTTATATTGTCCGTTTTAATAAAGTAAATATATTCTTTTTAATGCTTTTAAATACTTTTTTATACTTTATCGTCGCGAAAAATGTGACAATTTTGATATGCAAAAGGCAACGTCGCGTCTTTCAGATTTTGATAACCACGCATATATATATATATATATATATATATATATATATCAATTAAATATTTATATTTTCTTTAAGCTCTAAAGCAGAGTCGGCGCAGTTTGCACTTCAGTAATGTTTGAACGTTATATTATTGCTTTTCTTTTTCTTTTGTCGTTTTGTAATTTATGGACAACTAACAAAAAATGCGAAGTTCGAATGCAAATTGTCTCACGGACATTATGTTTATATAAATAACGTAGAGTTTTAATAAACAGTAGAGACAGCTGGCAAGGCGATAGGCGCTGCTGGAAGCTCCAAACACTTATACCAATTCGACGATTAAATGTCCATAATTTGGTTTAGTTACTAAGCTACAGAGCGAGAAGAGCGAGATGAGAAAAGATAGTAGTCGTGAACATTCAAACTTGTAAAGAAGCTCCAATTTGCGCCGGCTCTGCATACAGCTTAAATTCATAACATACAAAAATATTTATCAAACGTAAAAATTAAAAATAAACGTAAGATATTGTTTTGATTTTACCACGTACAAAATAAGTCTGATTGTGCATTTCAAAATGACGAAATGCAATATAATAAATGATTCAATAACTGATCCAATATAATAAAATCAAGTACATAATTACATGTGTTTTGAATTAATTTTCTTACAGAAACATGAAGATAATATGCAAACATATGAAAATTATTTAATAATAATTGACTGCAAATAAATTTTGCATTTTTTTAAAACAGTGTTACAAATTTGAATTAGAACCAGAGCTAAGGAAACTCGGATATTTGACAAATCGGTTTGGAATCATTAACGTACAGAATCGCATAACTTTGTAAAATCATATTGTTTGTGTAAAAATAATTAATAAAAACACATAGTACATAATATTGATATATTATTATAATATATATATGTGTATATTATTCATGTATATATTGTCATGTATATATTATAAGCTGTAAGCGATATCATTTTATGAGTTTTTCCGATTCTAGTTTGATTTCCGATTTTTTTATCTCTGATCCAAGAAATGACTTTATCCTAGATATCAGTCGTGATTTGTTGCACAATATATTGAAAAAATAATCGAACGATCAATTGTTGCACGACTTATTAATCAATTTTTTTTACATCTCCAATATATAGACAAGATATGTTACCGAATACATACTATCAAATTAAATTATATATATTACACATTATATATATAATAAATTGAAGAACATAAAATCTTATATAAAAAATACTTGTGACATATAATAAATATATGATATGACATATGATAAATTTTTATATTTTGCTAATAAGTGCTTATTTTTACGTGAAAAAATGATCAACATAAATGATGAATGTAAACATAACTAAGACGAATGTAAACAAACATAACTAAGACGAACATAAACATCAACGCGAAATAATATACATATAAGTAAAAATGTAATCTTTATTAAATAAATCTATTGGCATACATATAATGTTTTAATAAATAATTCAGATGCTTTCTGTGACATATTGTATAGATATTTCAATTGTTTATATTGTATATATATATATATATACACATATATGTACCTATACTTATATACTTATATATATACTTATTTAATTCTTACGCGTTCGTTGTTAACTGATCGTTAAATTCTCGTCGTAGAACTTTGTAATTACTTGGGAAAACTTTTCTTGCTCGGATCGAACGGACTTCCCATCAGAATTCGCCGTTTTTAAAGGCTTTTAATTTGAAAATTCTAGAGCTTCTTACATAGAAATATACATGTATATTCTTATATCGCTTTCGCGTTTATAATTTTAACTTTGTTTTTCATAAAGCAGAAAATGTCTTTTGACATAATAATTTGATATTTTTCATATATTAAATAATTCATTCATATTTTATATATTTATAAAGATGTAACTAATTTCTTGTTTTTATTATTGTTATTCTTTTATTCCCGAATCGCCGATTAAACATTTATGTTTTTTTGTATGTTACCGTTGCCGACCGAAAATGTCATCACTCTCGAGCAAAAGATTAACTGTCGCTCGTGTCCCCGTGCTGTGCTCATCTTGTCCTCTCTTTCTCTCTCTCTCTCTCTCCTTCTGTCTCTCTCGCTCTCGCTCTTTGTGTCATCAAATCTCAGAACGGTTGCATTAGTTTCACAAACATTTGCCGGCTGCGCCTCCCCAAGAGGGTAGAAGAACGGAGGTCACGGACGGGAGGGGTGAGCGGAGGATAGAGACAGGGTAAAGTGCAATATTGAATTCCCGCAAGGCCCGCGGGTTCACCGCCCTCTTGACAAATCTACGTCGTCGGGATCAGAGCGGTCCGCGCCGTCTATATAAATTTAATAACACGAAATGACGTGACCTCCAAGAGAGAAAGATCCCTTCTTCGGCGCCACAACACTACAAGAGCGCGTCAATACTGCATAACCACCGCGCTTACTTCCACACCCCTAGCCGTCCACGTGCCAACCCCGTCGTTCCCGCGCATCGCGAAGACGTCGTTTCGTGAATCAGATTTGAGAAATACGATCGTGCAGAACGAGGAAGGGAAAAAAATTGGCTCTCACGACACGGCGTATTTAATGGAAAGCGGAAGTGTGTCGCTCTAAAGAGATCTTTGCGAGCATGCCCGATATGTGCGGCATATGAGATTTCACGTCGTTACGGAGGGGACGGTTAATAAATGTTGCATGCATCGGCTTTTTTTGTCGACGAGCGCACCCAAATACTGGTGTTGCGCATCTAAAAGGCGCGTCTGTCTCTTTCTCTCTCTCTCTCTCTCTCTCTTTCTCTCTTTTTCTGTCTCTCTCTCTGTAGTGCACGCGCGATGACAAAAATTCACCGCGTGATATCGTTTCGCGCGTTCCGCGCTTCGTCGATCACCGACACAGCGCGGTACGCTTTTAGAGTGTCAGTTGCGTAGTTTTTTGCTTTGAAAGCTCGCACGCACACAGAATTCTATGCGAAATGGCACTTTCAAGCGCGCACACTGCGTGTCGCACGTTGAAACTTCAGACCGGCGAAATGATAACATCCCGCTTTTTTCCCCTTTCTCTCCCTCTCGCGTTTACCGAGAGCGTTTTTATTAATTGGAAGAGAGTTATTGGTCGATTCCGCGGCGACAATAACGCGGCGAGGTAAGAAGATGATTCTTGATTTTTTTTTTTTTTTATCTATCATTGAACGATCCCTCGCGCATTTTTTCCATCCACCGAGGAAAGAAAATCGCGGAAATCGATTTCCTATAATAAATACCTCCACTCGACCGACACCTCCTCGTCCTCTCCCTTCAGGTCAGGTACTCGAGATCGTCCGCGCGGTGTAATTTCTCGCTGCGTCCAGCGCCGCTACGGATTATTTTATGCAAATGCGAAATTGAAAGTGGTGCTCGACGCGTCGTCTACTCCCTCTTCCACACCTTACCGTTGGTCCGGCCTTTATTAATTCTTCAGATAACGCGACCGAGCAGAAGAGAGGGAATTGATGAGTGGGTAGTAATCTAATTTGTGCCGTGGAATGTCTCGCGGCGCGGTTGTGCCAGCCGGCGTCTTTTTAATAAATTTACATGAAAACAGCCAGCAAGAGAGAGCGAATTCGCGCAGATTCTCAGTCTCGCGGCAATCGTAGTCGCACCTGTTAGTGAAATTTTACTGCAAAACAATTTTCATATATAATCGCTAAATATTTTTCCAATATTATACGCTCAGCAATTAAGTCGAATTGTTTGCGGGGATAGGATTTTGTTAAAAAAAAAAAAACACATGTACTTCTTTGTTTCTTTCTCTTCCTAAAACTAATTTTATATACTCTATACACATCACATACACCGCGCGACCCTTTCTAGACCCATTATATTTATGATCCCGCCGAGATACACATTGCCATATGCGCGCCGCAGCACTATATTGAATTTGAGAGTGCGCGCCGTAGGATTGGATTCCAAAGTTCTAAAAGGACGGCGTGGAAAAAGGGCGCGATGCAAATTTTATTTTCCTTCGCGATTTGCATACGCGCGAACGACGATAAAATTTCATCCGTTTACATAATGGCGTGTCGTGCAGCCGGCCGCGTAAATATTGAAGCGACCCGTTCAGTCATGACCTATCCTCGACACATACTTTCTCGTTTATTTTGTCGATCTTCGTTATCTAGCATATCTAATTATGCGTTAATTGTAATATATAACGTGTAAGAATAATAAAATCGTAAATTTCGATTATTTCGAAAGTTCGGTAATTCAAATAAATAACTTGCAACATCAGATTGCAACATAATTTTTCGTTGATTTGTTTTGCTGCTCTACACTCTACAAAACAGAAATCCTCATGATCAGACAATTACGTGATTCAGATTCTCGTCCTTGAGATTTCCTGCGTTCCCGTTCTGTGACAGACCGCCACACCGCCGTCTACAGGAAACAACAGGCGCGTGGTGACTTTTACGCACGTGCAACGATGTTCCCCTGCCAGCACGACGACGGCAGCTACGTAAGCGCAACGGCTCGACAGTCGGGAAACGAGAAACGGGACGCGCGAGGCAGGGAAATAAGAAGAGAGCCGACAGGAAAAGGCACGTTACGCGTCGTCTCCACGAGGAACACGAGAGAGAATAAGCGGGT
Source organism: Pseudomyrmex flavicornis (assembly GCA_014825475.1). Taxonomy (NCBI): domain Eukaryota; kingdom Metazoa; phylum Arthropoda; class Insecta; order Hymenoptera; family Formicidae; genus Pseudomyrmex; species Pseudomyrmex flavicornis. The sequence goes on along the minus strand of QVNW01000696.1, from coordinate 5,943 downwards.
GTTACGCGCGATAACGCCGCACGTACAACGTGCCGGAGCGATGCCAGTTCTGGCGGCGTCTGGGGAGATTGTCGGACCAATAATGCATTTCGCGCCTCGGAAAAATCCAGCAAAGAGTACGTTCGACCCAGAGATTTAGTCATTTAAAATGCATAGAGTTCATAACTTATTCCCGGCCGACTGCCGTGTCACATCCACCCCCCCGCGCCGTTATCGCGCCCTCATCGACAACGTGTTTTCACGTGCTTGTGACTCGTGTTTTCTTCGTCATCGCGTACGCGCGCGCTCCTTCTCGTTCGTTTCACGCTCGAGCGTCCGTGCGAAAACGTGACCGAAAGAAAAAAATAAAAAATAAAAAATAAAAAATTCGCGATAGAAAAATTTTCCGGAATGCTCTTAACAATGGGAAATTCGCGCGCCACGGTGAGATTTGTACCGCGCTTGGATTCTCGTTAGCGAGTACATCGGCTTTCCATTTTCGACCCGCGAAACCTGGAAATAGCAGACGGTTTGACAAACGTTTCCCCGACGCCGACGACTCGAATTTTGCGAGGCGAGTCACGCAGTCGACCGCGTATATACGGTGTATACTTCCTTCGGTTCTGCTCTTTTTTCTTCTTTTCTTCTTTTTTGCACCCGCGCACGGCCAGGGTCGCGTTGGTGTTTAACGACCGTGTTACAGCCAGTAAGGCAGTCGCGACGAATGCAAAACCCCGGACTGTAACGAGCGAAACGCGAGAAACTATAAAAACCAGTTAAAACGCCGAGGTGAGCGAAACTCGACGCGGAAACGCCAGTGAATTATTGCGCTCCGCCGAGATTTTATATTTCTGTTACTTTCTCTCGCGTACGCGCGCGCTTCGCGTCCCCACACGTAATGGTTTAATTGGACTTGCACACACGTGTCTAACAATTAACCGCGTACAGAGGACGAGACGGAAGCGCGCGACACGCGCTTCTCTCTCTCTCTCTCTCTTTCAATCTCTCTTTCTTTTTTTCTCTCCACCGCCGCTAAATGTCACCATAAAGTCGAATTATTTTCAGATTAAGCCACCGTAGAAATATATTTTTCCCCCGCGAATAGCCGAGCGGTGGTCTGCTTTCCGGGCGTTTTCGTTCCATTGTGATTCCGCAGATGCACGGTCGCGTATCGTTGCGTCGTCCGCGACCGAAACGGCGTTTAGCGTTTTAGCGTTTTCCAGCCGGCTTTTTGGAAAAGTCGATTTTGAATATCCGCGATAACGCACGCGCGACTGATTCCGCTCGTTCAAAAGTTTTGCATTGAGCTGTCGCGTTTCCAGTACGCTGAGGTTGGAAAAATATGTGCAAAATGTTTGCATATACACACACAAATCGGCGCTTGCACTGGCGGCGCAACACAACGGCATTTTTTTTTTTAACGTAACTCACATTTGAGAAAACGCTGGTCTCTGATTCGCTCAGATCTTAAAGTTTTTCGTAAAGCTCAAGTTAATTCGGTTGTAACTTATATTTTTGTTTACGTATTTAGTGCACCTCACAGAGATCACAGCGCGGTAGTTCCAGTTCACCTGTTGATTGACACGTCGTCGTATAATCATCGATACTTAATTGCAGCGCGCACGCGATCCAATTTATTCACACTTCCTGTGGTTATCGCATTTAATGTTACATTAGTCATACGGGTTATTAACTTCCGGTAGCGTTGGAGCAATCAGTTTGTCCGTCGGTTTAATTTCATGTGATATTATATATAGCGCACGTTAAGGGCGCGTTTTATTTTACGTTTTACCTGAATCAAAGATACTGATAAGGTAAGATAATTTAATAAGGTAAAAAAATTCACATTTTGCTCGCGAAATAATGTAATCTGGATTAAAAGTAGTTGCTATTTCAACCGACAACGGTAGAACAGTAGCCACCGAGAGCTAATTTCCAGAAATATCTCATTCGCGTATGAGAAGCGCATTTTTTTTCTTCTCACCAAGGAACGTTCTCCGAATAATCGTGAAATATGTGAAATTTCCATTAAGACGAAAAGTCTGTGATTACGACAAATAAATCGTTCCTCGGTTCTCGATTCGTAACGATTTCGTGTTTCCGCTCGGAATAACAATCGTCGTTTCTCTCCCTTATCCTACGCGCGACACGACCTCCGGCAGTGAGATTTCGCGAACTCTCGGGGACAGGGCACAGGGTTACCGACGGCCAGGATCGTGTCACGCTTCGATGGTAAAGCCCGGGGCAAACGTGAACGCGATAGCTGCGCTCATAAACTCGAAGGACGTAAAGGGATCGCGCAAGACTCGACTGCAAGCTTCGCACGAGTACAGCTGCACTTGCCAATCCGAGGCTACTACTGCTGCTGCTGCTGCTGCTGCTGCAGACGCGTGTAACGTCGTTGGCAAATGAACGACCGACCTGCAGAACAATGACTTCGCCGTGTTCCGCGCACGGGCAGTTCCGGGGAGGATTTCAGTGTCCATAACTTTAAATGGAAAGCTATTCGACTGTCGCTTGTCTGAGAAAGGACCGGAAAGAAAAAGAAAAAAGAAGAAGAAGAAGAAGACGATAAAGATTGGCAAGAAAAGAGCGGAAGAGAAGGAAGAAGAACAAAAGTCGCGAAAGAAACTACAGCAGCTGCGCTACTATGAACACGCGATTACACTCCTTCGAGTTTCTTCCATAACATCGACGATGAACTTGGTGCCGTTCGAATCCGCGGATTAAAGACTAACTTTCAAATATGGTAAGCAGTCGTGTAAAACCTCAGCGAGCGCGCGCTCGTGTGAATTATGACAGATTTGCGTAATCGCGAGCTCGTCAGTCCCATTTGGCAAGAGAAAGTCCATTGTTCATTCGATGGATATACACAGCCAATGCGGAAACGTTTGCAGATGCTTCGCTGTTGCTCGGCTTTATTTACCACGAGTTTTCTTTCTTCCGAGAAGCTGTTCATACGATGGAATTTGTTAAAACTTAACCGGCGCATCTTGTTATGGGAAAAAATTCAATTTTTTGTTCTTGCGCAAACTTGTATGACACTTTTTTATCGGCAAAATTCATATCTTGAGTGGTCACGGAGTAGAGTTGTGCAATTTTGTCGACGATTGTCCGCCGGACAACGCGAACGCCGAAAAAGCTTTGCAACCCTCGCGGAATGAAACTTCCGCACCCTTTCGCCCAAAAGCAACTTCTTTGAACTCGAGGGTCAAGTGCCAAGGGATATATACGCAGCAGAGAGAGAGAAAAAGAGAGAGAGAGAGAGAAAGAGAGAGAGAGAGAGAGAGAGAGTACAGGGACAGGAGTACTGTCTGCGCGGACTCGTCTCTTAAGAGACAACTCCGCGTTTTCGCGGCGGTTACTCTCGGCTAAGTAATGCCAACCTGGGGGATGTCCCAGAGACGGGGGCGAGAACAGGACTCACGTCTTACGGCATCCGGCAGGCAACCTCGCTCCGCGACATCTCCAGGAATGATTTAATAATGCGCGAGGCATTAGCTCGGGCCGAGTAACGTAAGCAGGGATAATCCTTTTAACCAGTTGTCTAGCAACCCCTTTAACCCCGGAACCCGGGTGACAACTAATTCCGCCAGATATTGCGGGGTGGCAAGCGCGCTCTGTAAGCGGAGAACCGTCGTCGCTACTCAGCGCCGAGTGCCCTCGCATACATATAAATTGCGCCGAGCACGTCATATACGACGAGTATACACACGGCAAACACAAACGAACTGCGACGCGGTCCTTCCTTCGGTGAAAGGGAACGGTTTATTGCAAGATTTTCGAGTTTATTGCCGGGGTTGAGAGGGGAACGAGCAATTTCGGACTCTTTCGTCTTTGCGGAGCTCGTAGGGAAACGAGGGGGGACGGGAAATCGTGGCGCTCCGACCTCTTAATGGTAATTGGCCCCATTTCTAACGAGCCTCTCGAGGACCAGCAGCGTGACATTGATTTAAATAATCCATAGGGTCGAACGAATGCCTTAATTAGGTGGGCTCGTTCGGATACGGAACGTACCTGCTGCCGTAATCCGGAAATACGACACGAGAGAGAGAGACGAAAGCACGAAAAACTTTGTAAAACCGGAGATGAGAGAAAAAACTGCATTAATACTCGACGTTCCATATGTTATATTCGTTGCTTTCTACTAAATTTCGGCTATACGTTCAGAGATTTTTTCCTTAAAATAATATCACAGACATATCCTTAATTTTAATGTGGAATGTTCGCAGTTATCGCAAATATAGGCGCGTGGGACACAAATGGCGTCCCGCGTTTGCGTTTGTAAACATGGTTTACCTTTAAGCGTAAGTCGTCGATTTAAAGCCGCGCCAGAATGGTCGGAATCCGCTTAACAAACTTATCTGCCGCCCGGCGCGGTACTATTTAACTGCAAGTCCAATAATCCCGCGGCGCGTTCAAAAACTTTTGAATACCTCACATCTGCATCCGTTGTGGAATCCAACGAGTCCAACAGGACTGCGCTGTCGCGCAGTTGAATAATACGGAAAAAGGAAGATGACACGCTTTGTCGTTCGCACTGTGAATCGGTATCGCGCGCGTTACATTACTTTTAATGAAACGACCGGTTGTGGAAGTCTATTACTAGTTTGCGAAAAGCCGCTAGAGCCTTTCAGCGATCGGGTGACTCTTGAAAGTCCGTTTGTGTGACATTTTGTTTAGAGAAAAGCACACGCAATAAAATCGTTCGAAGACATTACCATTGCGAAAATGAAAGACGGTTTTATAGCCGATACTTAGAATCGGCGAAGATTCGAAAGGAAGGACGGATTGTGTTACGCAATCTCCGCGCACGGAATCAACCTACTTTCTATCGCGTTTCCATTCGGCGGCGACACGCCGCGCCTCAACGAAACACGAAAGACCGAAAATGTGCTGAATCGTCAAAGCCTCTCGTCTCTCTCTCCCGTTTCGTCTCTCGCTCCGGCGAATGTCGTTCGCTGTCGCACGACCATAAACCCCCAGGAGCAGGATACGGCGGAAGGTAATTTCCTTGCCGCTCGTAGAAGTTCCTCTCGCAAGAAGCGAAGTCACCGTATTTCTTCTTCTTCCATCGAAGTCGCGGTGTCGTTGATGTCACTTGAGAGGAAGTTACGATTACTCGTATTCCGGATGACTATTTCGGAACTGAAAGTTTTATGACAGGAAAAAAAAAGTGACGTTGGCAAAGGCTTAAACGATCAAAGTGCGTTGTCGCGAGTATTGCGAGTTGTGTTTGGAAAATTTATATATTTCATCCCTTTCCTTGTACACTTAAGTAAAAGTTGTTAATTTATTTATCTAGTTCTTAACTTTTGTTAAGTGTTACCTTTAAGTAATAGCTAATTAATTTAGTATTTTTTGCGTGACAGTTTTTTCAATACGCGAAAAAATGCGTGAATAAAACAACTTATCCGATTCATCGAATCGACGATATAATAAATGTATGGTGTTACTTTGCAAAAAATGTATGAAAACCGAACTATAGAATTCTCATATTGGGGTTTGCTCCCGGTTTACGAGCTCGTAAACCCGGCATACATACCGCGGCAGGTGCATTATAATATCGCGCGCGCGCTTCGCGGGTTTTACTCGACATTGCGCTTAAGTAACAGCCGGAAACACGCAGAGAATAACGCGCGCGCGTGCCGCACATTGTGTCGTATTCCGGTATGACCTTCTTTTCTTATATGACGTCTATTGAGAAAATAAGCGGAAGAAAAACCTGATTGAAGAAACAATCGAAGAAAAATTAGACGCGTAAAAACTAGAGTAGCAAATCTATCAAATGGTGTGCATTTTGTTGCGTGACAAACGATTGACTATCCGAGTCGAAATTTAGCGCCTACATTGAACCTCAGTTGCTCTTCTTTAAGTAGGATCAAGAGGGTCAAAGTAGACGTTATCGAATGCAATGTATATATAAAATAACTGCTACTTTAACGCTACAATATGTCCGAAATT
>QVNW01000695.1:0-60198 GCA_014825475.1 Pseudomyrmex flavicornis | reverse complement strand
GTAAGTTATCCTATCAATTTCCAGTATATTAATAATGATTTATAAATGATTCTTTTTAACCATTCCTAAATTCTATAGCACACAACAGTCACCTGTCGAATTTTCAAGGCGAATATCTCCATCCTTGTGAAGTATAACTTGAGAAAGATCAGATATTTCAAAGAACTTATTTTCTTTTGAGCTTAGTAGGCCTTTGGTTATCTGATAGCATAACGCCCATGCTCGTTCTTGATCTATAGGACTGTCAAACATCAACAAAATATCCTGAAGATTTAAACAACCTCGTGAGTCCAGCTCACACTTAGGTCGTGTTGAGGTTCCTTCTTTTTTCTTCACTGTTGCTTGTGACTCTTCCTTATGCTCCATATCTTCTTTCTTACTACAGTCTGGATTTTTCTTAGAATTTGACATTATACAATAGTTTTTTTTTTTTTTTTTATCTAAATATATTTGTTAGGCTAATCTTGTGAAGACAGCATTAGAGTTTCTGATAGTAAATCTATTATTTTATCTATATAACCTTTGGCGCTCTTCACAGCATATTGCATGTGACACATTATTTCTTTCTGTATAATTATACATGTGGCAATTATTTAGCAGTGCACCTGCTGTATTATCGTGCACAAAGTGATGAAAGTTTCCAAAATTCATACATAATTTTGTGATTATGAACAATGTTGAATTCCAATTCTCTGCTTGCAGTAATAAAGTTGTTGCTTTACATAGAGCACTGCTTAAAATTTACAATTAATCGCCTGAAACACAATTTGTGGATACAACACGCATGAAAATTTGATAAAAATACCAAGTGTACATCGTGCATGTATTTTATCTCTCTGCACTATTGAAATTACTGCAATAACAACATCATAAAGATAAGAGAGAGGAGCATTACTACTTACGCATTTTTATAGTTAACAAAGAGGACATAAACATATTTGCTCCTTACGCATCGAAGTTTCGTAGGAATTAATCGTCCTTGTGTGAATTATCCTTATCCTTCTTCTTCGTGTTCATTCGAGTCTGCCTGTAGTTCTGATAACGCGGCCTTGTGTGTGAATAACAATAATCATTCGCTTGAAGCCAAGATCTTACGCTAACTGTGATTAGTCAATTTCGCCAATCGTCTGATGCGATTGGTCAATTCCGTCATAACTAATCCTTAAGCTGTTCTACAAGAACAAAAGAAGTTTGAAATTGGCTCATTGGTCCGGTGAGATTTTGGTCCGACCAATGAAAAGAACTGACCGTTTCTAAAACAAGATAGGAAACCAGAGAGCGGCAACGCCACGAGAGCGAATCCTGGAACTACGTAGCAAGAATCACATTGTCGATACAATGCCATCGGGTTTGAGTCCACGCAAATCTGCGCTGCATCCACAATTTGTACAAAAAGAAATATTTTATAAATTTCTTATATACGCGCGTATGTGACATATATTTTGTAGGTCCTCACACAAATATTATAGACTTTACGCACATATTAAGAAGAAGAAATCAAACAGAAACAAAAAACGTTTACAATGTGTGAAAATATTTTATATATTGCATTGCGTAAGAAGAATATTATTTTTAAATATAATAATTCACTCTTAATGATGGATGAACAACGGCATTTCGCGGAAAAACTGCATTTCCTCGCATTCATAATTTTGCATCCTTGTGGAAATTCCGAATCCTTGATTACGTAACACGGAGAGTAATAGTCATCAGCGTAATATACGATCTCTTCACAAATGTCTCTCTACATTACAGGTCTTAAGTTATCTAATTGCTAATTGTGCATTAAATATAACGTTTGCATACATATGAGATCTAGACATGCATGTCAAATAGTAGTATATATGAACAGCAGATAAATGTTATTTACTTTTCGCTTTTTCTCTTTTGTAATACTTAACTTTGCATTTAAGTAAATCCGAACAATTTCCTGTCTCACTGCGATAAGAAAGTAGTGGGGAAAAAAAAAACAACAACGCGTAAATAACACATAATAAAGATCTTAGATCTTAGTATCTCTAATTGCAAAAGATAATTTCACTATCTTCTCTTTTCTATCATTTATACGATGGTCTGTTGCTTGAGCCTTTTTTCTTTCAACAAAACTATAATCTCGCGGATAAATATAATATTTATCCGTCAATATTGCCAATAACAACGAAAGTGAAGTGCACTTTGTGTTTTTTTTTCTTTTTATGTACACACATGTCAATAATATCACGTATTTTTGAAGAGAGAGTTAATCCCATCGTCAATAAAACGACAGAGCTTCGATTTTTCATTCTTCGTTGCGCACAGAAGAAAAATGCAATTCTCAAAACTGTAAGACGCAGTAAAACAAAAAAAAAAAAAGCTATTATGCGCGACGACAAATCGAATAATCTCTCACGTGTCTCTAAAAAAAATACTCGTTGACGAATAATCCCGTCCTTACGAGCATCCGAACGCGGAGCTAGTGGAAAGAAGCGCGCGATGGTATAAAAACACGTGTTTATCAGTTTTCTATCACACGCTAAGTAGCATGCAACAAGTGTGGACTGCGGAGAAGAAGACATCAGACACGCAATAAGACGCATTTCATCGTTCGTTTCCCATGTGAGAAGACTCTCTCGTAGGCGGATAATTGTCTGTTTTTATTCGCGATGATTCAATCAACGCGATCGGCAAATATCACGGACGTGCGTGGAAAAACGCGCTCGCAGCAGACAATCGCTTAAGTGAAAATTCCGCCAAGGAATTCTCTTCTCGCACATTTTATTTAGCGATTTATTTATAATTTTTTGTTTTTTTTTATCGTAAAAGACTAAATAATTTATTCACACCGAGCAACGAGTTTTTGCCAGTCGATATTAATTTCAAGTTGCAGTAAAAAGAAAAAAAACCAATTACAATGATGGTCGATGAGAATCGAATGTGAGGCGTTACAGTGCCAACTTGACTTCTCATTAATTTTATTTCGTTTTTTTTTTCAGATCACCAGTCGAATCTAAATACAGCAAACATGTCGCCGAACGTGTTGGGTTCATTTTTGCTCGTTGCTTTAACGATGACGATTTTTTCTTCCGCCCAGTCTGAATGTACAACAGATTCAGAGTGTTCATCAGACTCCTGCTGTGTGCTCCGTTCGTATTTTTGCTTTTTTTTTTTTTTTATACTGCGCACTCAGTTGTCATCGAGATCACATTAGTGCAATTTGAATAAAAAATGTGCGTCTTCTTTTTCAGAGCCCATGAGATATGCGATACCTACTTGCGTGCCGATGCAACGGGTAGATGAAATATGTCGCCCAACCGACACCAAGATTACAGTGAACCTGACATATCCAAACGATAAGCGTTTGGAAGTTAAAGACATCCACTACATTATGTGTCCTTGCGTCGAAGGATCGTTTTGCAACACGGAGAAAGGTGGCGTCTGCACTTAAAACGCACTTCTCTCCTTCATCTGTACGCAGTCGAAATGATCGAGATGTTACTACAACTCCAGGATTACGGATGAGACAGAACAAAAAAAACGTTTATATTTCGAATAAGTTAATATAACATCACACACATTAAACCACTTTATCTGAAATATTATATGTTCAAGCTTAAAGAAATTATAGTGTGCCAACGAGATCGTCATATTTGCATTGTTGTGTTGTTTTTTTACTTGTATTTTATATATGCAAAGTATTAATATTATTTTACTTATACCGCAGCTTGATATAAGATTAAATGCGTCGTGTGTTTATAATTTTGTTACAGAGAAAAGTTGTTATAATAAAAAATTAAAAAAAAAACTAAGTAACAATTACATGTGTCTTAAATCTGTCCGAATTATAAATTTCTACCTACTCCCCCTCCCGTGATATAAACTTGTGTTTATTTCTCTATTTTTTATATTCGGTAATGCGATAAATTTTTACCGCGTCGCAAATTTTTGTTTGTAACATGGCGTGCATTAATTTCCTAGATATTACTTGTCGTGTGACCTAAGTGACATGTTTTAGATAACGCGCACATCGTGCGCGTTTGTCAATTTTAAGCTTTTGTAAATATGCAATATATCATTACGTTACAGTTTGTAAATATGCAATATTATTACGGTTAACACACACCTGTCTCTGGGTTTGGACAATGGGTCCAGTCCTGACTGTAAATAAGCTACAATCTCGTACTTTAGATCGTGCAATCCAGTTTGTTTAGCTAACATTTTTCTGTCACTTCGTTAGGACATCGCAAGGACAAACAAATCACATATACATATATATTGCAGTTCATTACGTTACCCGCTGAAGAAAACCAATTCGTGCGAATAAGTTTGACGTAGTTAACGTGTACGAAACATAGATGGCAAAAGCAGATCCGAACAGCTGTGAAACAGCTGTTAGTGTCGTCTACTGTCAATATAAAAATTAATGTTCGGAGAGATTGTAACATTGTTTTGTACACAAACGCATGTATGCATGTAAGTGCATAATTAAATTTTAAAACAGAAGAGAGCAGAGTAAGATTGTTGAACAATGTTTAGCACTAAGTCGTTCGACGTCGTAAGCTTCAATTCGGAATTGTCTACTACGAAGTAAGTTTCTTTCTTTTATCTTTAATCGTTTTCTTTCGCTTATTTTATTATTTTTGTTTAATTCTTTTTTCTCTCGTTGTTATTTTATCTTTTACTATTGTTGAAAAACACTCGACAGCGTTACAACAATTGAGTGCATTTTTTTTATCGAAATCTAAGAACGAATAAAATGAATGATCCGCTTTTTTCCAGGTCGGAGGCATCCGCAAACGTTCAAACGACGGACATAGTTTACACCGCCGATGATACACAAACTGCAGAAACACGGACCATTGGGGTACATCAAACATCTTCTCCATTTATTTAGATTTCACAGTTTTCAATATCGCGGACATTTGGATGGAAATTTGTGTCTAACAGCAATTTTACAAATTTCAGATTCAAACGGTGAATGAACAAAAAACCAATGTGAACGTGAATTACGACAAGCTCGCAGATTTTCTGAAAAGAGTCACGCCGGGAATTCTCGAGGCTCTCGATGAAGCTTACGGTATCAACGCTTTCGACGATTACGATCCCGACGTTACGGATGGTTCCTCCGCAAACGTTAAGTTGTTACAGAAAATCAATACGTCGGGACAATCTAACACTCAGGTGTTTTTTTTTTTTTTTTGATATGACAAACTATATTTTATACACAACTGTTTAACGTGTCAACACTTTGTGTAGATTAAAGTAAGCGATCTATCGTGGAGCAATGTCGGTGGAACGTTAGCAGTCGGTCTTGGCCACACTTATCACGAGGCGTGGTGCGATCATCTTTCCGCGATTCACTTGTACAATCTCACGACGGAGGACAATTTCACGGATACACCCGCTAAAACGTTAGAAACGAACGGTTGCGTCACAACGTTATGTTATCATCCGACGGAACCTTCTATTCTTGCAATCGGGTCGTCTAATTGTGAGCGTCCTTGTCGTCCGTTTTATATAATTCACAAGTAGTCGTTACGTATTAAGTTTTGCTTTTTTAGGGGATGTGTCGGTGTGGAATTTCAGAAACGACGATTCTATCACGCCTACGCACGTGTGCACGCACAACGATTGCGTGTCCCAAGTGTGGTGGAGACCGAGAGCGGTGAACAATGTGACGCTGCTGGTGAGCTCCAGCAAGGACGGTTACATACTGATTCACAAATTGTCGGCTAACTTCACAACCGTCCAGCTGCATAAACGGTATTGCGATCGCGCGTAACGTAAATTACGAGAGTGTCTATTTACGTTATAAACATGTATAATATTTCAGATTCAAGATAGTGAAGGAACGTAATCCGGTGGAAAGCGCCAGGCCACGTAGCGCCGGAGGAACGCGCGAGCGCGTCGCGGAAGCGGGACTGTGCATCACGAGTTTCGACTTTTCTCCGAAGCATCTTAGTATATTTGTGGTCGGCACGCTGTGCGGCGGGATCTACAAGTGCAGCTTGGACAGCGTGACTCCCGTCGAAGGTTCGCACGTGCTACGCGAACCTTGAAAGAGTTTCGTTACATGTCACAATGTGTTTTTAGGAGACGCAACGCTAGTGGATCCTGTGATCGACGAATACGAAAGACACGGAGGTAGCGTCACTTGCATCAAGTGCTCGCCGTTACGTAATTTATTTGTCAGCAGCGCTACGGATAAGGAAATTCGTATATACAATCTTGATGAGGTATATTTGAAATATTTTTGTGTATATTTGAAATATTTTTCTCAGCTTTTAGCGATTAAACCAATCCAAGTTAGTAGTAAGGCCACTTAGAGCCTATTGCGGGGTGTTGTGTGTAAATGCATATTTTTCTTTTCTTTATATTATTACTGGCATAATCGTTGTATTATATCAATCAATTTTAAGTGTTTTAAAATTACATTGTAAATTGTGTGTAGCACGTCAATCAGCAAACCGTTTCTGTAGACAATACGGTTGTGGGATTAACATGGATGATTGGCAATCAGGATGTATTCGCGGCGTACGGAGCGGATGCGTTTATAAAATTCTACAATGTCACAGATAGCAAAACTGTGACGTGCGCGAATTTCGACGTGACTGGCAAGGATAGCATCAGTTGCTTACGCATCAATTCCAAGAGGTACGCGATATAAGATAACGAAGTCAAAGTGATTCATTCTCTAAACATGTCTTTCTACTTTCAAATTTTAAATACGACGGTCACATCTAAAATTTGAAATAAAATGGTCTCATTTGTTTACGCAATTTCTTGACGTGTGTGGTTTTTCTAATAAGGAAGACGAAATAATTAGTTAAGACTTATGTGTATTTATTCCAGACGTTAATATTTATTTCTGTGCTTGTTACAGAGATATACTTGCCATCGGAGATGTTCGTGGAAATATTGAAATCTGGAAATTTCCACGTAATTTGTTTTAAACAATTTGTATCTCTGACTGACGCACATTTTTTGCATTTTTTTCAATATCTACCGAAACACTATCACATTTTGTGATGCACATACAAATTGTTTTTTTGTACTGAAATAAAGTGTGTTCGTGAAACATTGAACCTTCTTTAAATCACAGCCTGACTTCTCGATAAACGAGAAACGAGAACGATTCAATTCTCGATAAGACGTTTGCCTGGAATTGGGGTAACTGGGACGTTAACACACATATCTACCAAATCCGCAAAGCTTACATTCCTGAAACAAAGTAAAAATAAAACTTGCACGACGAACACATATGCGTATAAAAAAAAAACACTTGCTTTCTATAAATAGATTTTTGTCAATGTAGTCTGTATCTCAATTGTGCAATCAGAAATTAAACCAAACTTGTGGTTTCACAATTTCGGTCGAACCGGAATATTCTCGACGTGACTAGAATCTGCTATCTGTTTATTCAACGATTCAATCGCAATCTCATTATCGCGTTAAACCTACTTTATAACCAAATTTCCGATTGCAAAAGAGAATATTGAAGTTTTATTCAAAGTTGTAAAAACTTTAATAAAATATCTTTACTAATTCTTCAAGTTAATTGGATTTATAAAAAAAAAACTTATTTTTATTACCTTCGTTTCTGCAATCACATAAACACGCAATCTGAAAAAAACTTGTTTATTATAAAAAATATGTGTGTGAAACAAATACTTTATTATATTTCAGGTACGGTGAAAATTTTTTTTGTTCTAAAAAGAACAGTTTGTTTGTTTTGACTAGTTATCCAGATTGTTCCTTGCCCTTAAAAGGACAGTTTTAAATTTTGTCCTGAAAAGGACAGTTTGAGATAGCCCACTTGTGCTCATCCTTATTGCTTTTAACCAAGCAGACGCACCATCGTTCGGATACATTTGAGGGTCCCCCGGAAGGGACCCTGGAAAGATATAAAAAGGATTATACAGGAGAATTTAGAACAAAACAGAATATTTGGTAGGGAAACGAAAATAATGACGATTTATCTCGTTAAGCATCTTGCAAATCTTGAAGACAGCGGAAACTTCACGTTTGGATTCGTCAATTTTTCCGTGCTGTATAGGGATAAAAGGATTTTTCGTAAAGAAGGAGACAATATAGGAAAAATTAGGAGAAGGGAATGGGATAACTAAAAATTTCTTTTGCACTTTTCTCTTGCATGTTTCTTCTTTTGCTTTTCTTGTACGAACGTAATGATGTAAATCCGTTCTTCTCACACATGTGCGAACTATGAAGAATTCTTTCTTGTCTTATAACGCGGCAGTGCAGTTTTACTTGTACGCGCGAAACTCGTTAGACGAGTCCCGGAACTCCCGTTTCTCATTTCTTCCGCTTTTACTCGTCCTTGTCATCTGATATCCTCTCCTGATAGATATTTCGTCCACCGCTTCTTTCCACTTCTCGTGTTTGCCGATCGCCGATATGAGTATGTGTGTTACGTTGACCCACATAAACATCTCTCGAACTATAATACTTTTTTAACCCCGTGTGAGAAGATGTATTAATTGTGCTGCGCTGATGTGTATAATATATATATTGTATATATGTATGTACTTTGGAAGTAACAGGGCGGAAAAAGTTCCAGTAAAACGCATTGTTCTCTTAAATATCATCTCTCAGAATTGATGTCTATCGGATATTATTGCACGCCAAATTTCTCCACCACTGTCTTTCTCTTCTTCTGTTTCTTCTTTCTCTATTCAACTCCTTCGTATTCTTTTGTCTTATCTCTCACACATTCAACACACACTCTCTCTTTTGCTTCTCTTTCTCTCTCTCTCTTTCACACTCTCTTAACGGTTTCGTTTTCACTTGAAATTTTTTTTTTTTTTTTTTTTGGTGCCTTTTATATTTAAAAAAGACATTTTTTTCTGGTCCATTTTTCTTCTTGAAAATCTTGAACACTCGTTCCAATCACTCGCTCGCACTCAGACTATCGCTCTGCTAACGAACGGAGAGCTTTTTTATATATATTTGCTGCTCCGTTCTTCGCGATCACTCACACCTAAGAACATTACGTTTCCTTAATCTCCATCTTCCGTTTTCCTTTCTTCTTTTATAATAATTCGCCATTTCTCTGTCTTACGGCTAACTTAACTTTTCTGTTAACTTCATAATTTCCTCTTCAAGAAACGCGCCAGTTTTAATAAACGTGCAAAAGCACAGTACGATATAAACAGTTATGTTTTTTTTTTTCGTCATCTGTTTCTCTCGACGTATGGTCGAGTATATTTAAATGGACAGCCTTCCGGAAAGCCTTCAATTTCTTTTTGTCCATTCTCTTCTGAATGTTACCGTCCTCGTCTTTCTTCTTCTTCGTCGTTCTTCATAAAGAAAGTTGCGAAGTCTACATTCTTCACACGAAGATTAGACAAAATGCAGCAGCGAGCGAAGTTAACATTTCTCTCCTCACCTTTTTTTTTTTCTTATCTTACCCTCGCCGTTTTTTCAATCTTCTCTCTCCGGAACCTTCTCGTCGGACGCGCAAGCACGGGACAATTGTTTCGCAGCAAAAACAACGGGATGCGCATCGAAGGATGGTAAATCGCTGCTGCTAAATGTCCTTCCTCGTGCGTAAATGCCTCCCGTCATCGCCGCGACGTCAGCAACGTCTCATTGTAGATCCTGTTTCGAGACAAAAGGCCGTTTTAACTTTCTCTTTCTGATTAATTCGCTGTGTGTTTCAAAAGCTGTGATGTTTCTCTTGAAAACAATTTCGGTTTTTTTTTTTTTTTAATAATTTTTCATTTAGATCTTGCAGTTTTTGAAACGACAATCTTGCACAAATCGTCCGCAATTTTTGAGAGACGCAAACCTGACATATATCGCGGATCGTCACCGAAACGGACAGACGGACATCGTCGACGGACCATCTCGTTTTTGCGCGTAACGACGAGCCTAATTCGCCACCTTCTTCCTTTCTTCTGTTTCTCTCGTATTCTCGCGAGTTTTCTTCGCTCGAAAATTTCACATTGTTCGAACGAACCGCCAATGTAAAAAAAAAAAAGAACCACGCTCGTGCGGTTTTTCCGGAAGTCCATCCTCCTCCTCGCGTAGCAAAATAATTTTCTTCATCTCTGCTCTTTCTCTCTCTCTCTCTCTCTCTGTTTCATCTCGGACATTCGTACGCTTTTCTCTTACGCTTATTATTTACAAATTCTTTAAATGTATAATCATCGTCTATTTTATACTATCATTGTCGATTGATGCTCCCTCCTCTCATGTGTGTGTGTATATAAACGCACGCGATTCTCAATCCTTAATGTGTAACATACGTCTATTATTATTTAACTCCAGTCGAAACCTTAAGTAGTAAGCTTCTCTGTTTTTTTTTCTTTTATATCGCTACAAAGTAGATTACGGATCTATGTCTTAATGTACTCTAAAAATCGCAACGGGTAAAATTGCCTTTTTTTTTAATGTGTTTGTTTGTGTGTTTCGTGCCCGCGACGAAAATTGTCACGGTTACACGGAGGGGGGAAAATCATCGCCTCACTCATATTCTCAAACGTTATCATCTTGTCTCATCACAGAGATCGCGACTCTCTTGTCATCTCCTTATAAACTATTAGGATCATTAACGTCCTCTAATAAGATTCGCAGTTTCGTTCTTCATTTCTATCTCCTTTTCCCTCCAGATAACGATATCCACCACCGTCGTCTATTTCCCCGCAATCTTTTGCTATTACTTACAGACGTGTACTTACGCGTACACTCTGCACGGAACGATCTTGAGTTTCGCGCGAGTTTTTTTTTGTTTTTTTTTTGTTTTTTTTTGTTTTACCAACAACACTCTCTTCGACAATCCGATTATATTGTAACAACCGTAGCATTGTTTCGTACAATAATATACGCTATATTCTAATAATCGGATTGTCGAATCATTGCTTTTTGGTTTTTTTTTTATTCATCGCATTTTCGCGAATGCAAAGTGTACGCGCCGCGGCTGCACAGAAGCCTCGTCTGTAACAGCTCGTCTATCTCGAAAGTTATCTCTCGTGTGTCAATTCTCGCATGTGTTTCAATTTCGTTCCCGCGTCTTTATAAAGTTTCTTTTTCTCCTGATTTCGCTCACTTTCGAGATAAACGACGCTTATATCCTCTTTCTTTCTTTCTCTCTTTCTCTTTTCTCTTCTCTTTTCTCGCAACATAATACGTCTCTATCACTGTTTCATTAAAGCAGACCAGAGTTTCGGGAAATAATCAGCTTACTACGGGGGGATGTTCGGTACATACATATGTGTATAAGTGTAAACTTACAAAGAGAAACGTATATATAAGAACAGGCGCGAAAAAAAAACGAACATGATGCGCTCGAACGGGAGAGGAACACGCAGAAACGCGAGATGATCTCTTTTTTGTTTTTTTTTTCTCGTAGCAAATTTGCAAAAAAAACAAACTTAGTGTGACGAATTTTAAACACGTCACGCTTGCAATTTCATGAAGAAAAATAACAGAACAACACCGATTGTCGGTGTGTCTTTACTTTGCACATTTAGATTAAGATCATGTAAGAACGTCAAAAAGACTTGTAAATATTTTTTTATCAGTGTATGTATGTGTGTGTGTGTGTAAAAAATAACAGCTGATACTCTCAACGGTTTCAAGATAACGCTTTTTTGCTTTTCATTAAATAATCGACAATGCCATCGTTATATTGCGCAGCTAGTATATTAACTCTCGATTAGATATCATTCGCAAATACTCCCCTCCCGTGTATGTGTGTGTGTGTTTGTTTGTGTGTCGGGAAATTAAGACGAAAAATAGAATCTTTCTTATGCGCTTATTTACGAAAGACTGGAAAATTGCTTTCACGCGCGCAGACGCAAAACTTCGCGACCATTTTCAACGGGCGCTAAGAAACAGATTCGGAACGGATTTTTCTTTTTTTGCGGGCGCGCGAAAACAAATTTTGATACAAACCGACACGTTTTTCTGGCGTTCCTCTGTCTTCCAAAATTCATTGTCATTTGTTTTCAAATTACCGCGTCGTATTATTATCTTCGTGTGATTCACACGAAGCTGAACACTTATCAAGAAAAGATCAAACAGCCGACCGTAGGCAGTAAATTTATTCGAGAAATATAATAATAACACTTTCGCAAATGTTCTTCATTTTTTTTTTTTTATGTCTCACGAATTAATCAATATATTAAGATTTGTGTGTATATGTAATAAAATTTAAAATTATAACAAGAGTTTGTAATTTAAAAAATAGATGCTGCGTGGATCCACAGGAAAAACGTGTCTTCTTTGAAGGAAGAAGCTCGTTTGCTCTCACACGCTTTTCTCTCTTCCTTTCTCTCCCTCTCTCTTTGTGTATAATGTATATTTGTGTTCTTTTTTTATTCTCTCTACACACACACACACTCATTCTCTCTTTCTCTCGTTCTCTCTTTTTCTCACAGACTTTGGCACACACGCATTCTATCACACGCTCATCTTTACGCACTCGCGCATTCATTGTGTAATTTAGTGTTGTATGTCTATTATGTGTCTGCAAATATGCTAAATAACTATACAGTGAATATTAAGGTACATAGTCTCTCATTCGCTCAAATAGTCTCAATGCAATTAGTCTCGTCGCACCGGTTAGACATGTCTTTTCCCTCGTTGTCGGCGGCGAAACTGCGACGACACGCGAAACGTGTGTATGTGTCTTTGTTACATCTTCTCCGGTGACTCGTACGTTACATCTCTTCCAATGACTCGCGCATCGAGCGTCGCGTAAAATTGTCTCGTCGTATTCGTCGCATAACGCGGCCGCTTTCCTAACGACGGCGAGAGGTAGAATATAAAGAAAATATTGTCACCGACGAACCTCCCGAGAGATTCTCTCGAGGTGTGCGCGAAATTCCAACAAGTCGCGAGAAAAGTTTCTTCCTCTCGCCGCGATGATAATTTCTCTTTCTCCACACACACACGTGCTATTTAAGCTTTACTTCGAAATGTCTTTTAACTTCACAGTTCATGCGTGCGGCGAACACGTGAGCGCGCGAAACGCACCAGAAAACGCACCGTAAAGAAAGTTTTGTGCAGTTGAAGAGATGTGATTACTGGCTTCGCACGTTGCGCGTACACGAGAGAAAAAGAGAGAGCGCGAATACGCTACCGATCGGTATAATCGGCAGTGAATTTCCTTGGCAGTTAATTTGCCAGGAACGTCTGGGCAAATTAAAACCCACGTGTGTGTGTACACATGAAGAAATGTCAATTTACATATAATATATCACTCTCACGTCTGCGTGTACGTGTGCGATGCATTTTTCTGGAGCAAGAGTCTCTAACACCACAGAAAAATTATGTCAACGCCTCGCGCGCTCGCGCGATCCCGCAACATAAATCGCACATTTATTCTCGCGAGGCAACGAAAACGCCCGCGAAAAACGAGATCGAAGTTGCGTGCCTCGAACACAGTTTTTACAATATAACACTTAACATTTAATTTAAAAAAAAAAAAAAAAAAAAAAAAAAAAAAAAAAATGAAGATTTTGACTGTCAGATGAAGACGCGAGCGATACGAGAAGAGAGACGCGAGATAATTTAGCAACAAACGTAAAATGTACAATGTGAGAACCCGCGGGAGAGAAGAAAGAAAACTCGAAGGAATGTGTTTCTCTCTCTCTCGCTTGTCGAGGAGTGAATTAAAAAATATTCGATTAAAAAATACCGGTACGCGCGATAGAAAAATTGTCGCGCGTCGTCGTTTGCAAAATGTGCGTTGTACCGCGAAACGTGCTTTTTTTTATTTTAGTACAACGATTTTATAAATATTCTCTCGGACCCTTTCTTTTCTTCTCTCCTTCTTTTTATTTCTCCTTCGTTTCGCTCTGTCTCTCAACTTAATTCTAAATATAAGGCTTATTTAATTAATCGACATAGTGTTTCGCTGCGGCTGAGTGTTGTGTCCCTGTTTTAACGTTACACACCGCTCGGTATGATAAGACGAGATGTGCGAAGATTTTCGCACAACGACGGAAAAAATTTTTAAGATCTCTCGAAACTTTGTTCTCTCGTTAACGAAACAAGAGACGAAAAATTCGAGAGTATCGCCGATTCGAGAGCGATTGCGTTTCGAACACGCCGGTCTCCTGTTCGATGAGCTTCAATATCGATTGCGCATTCAAAAAAAAAAGAAAAATCTTAATTGCTCGTTCTGATGATTAATTGTAAAAAGTTTCTTTCACTTTCTGCGTGCAGAAAATTTTTTTTTTTTTTATACAGAAAATTACAAGACCTAGTTGCGATAATCAATCAAGCGTGTTCTACTGTCATTCACATTTTCCTTCGTAAAAACATTCCAGGATTTAAAAAGAAATGTGGCAAATTAAGAAAAAATCTTGCGCGCGAAAATAACATCGATATATGAAAACCGATTGTTTATGACTGCAAAATTTTTTTTAAAAATGTTCTTATTACTTACTAATTATAAGATTAAAAGATGCGATAAAAAAAAGTACAATACTCTTTCTTGTGCGAGAAAACGTTATTTGCTTAATGTGCTGATAAAAGAATGTAAGTATTTAACCCACTGCCTACCAGCAACTCCGGTACATTTTTGCAGCGGAGCGTTTGAGAAAAAGGAAGTCTTATTTTGAATGGAAAAAATGAAAAAAAAAAACAAAAAAAAAACAAAATGTCTCCGTAGCGGAGTCACCGGAACAAATGACGGATGTCTTCTTAGCGGATTACAGAGCTACGGATTAATTCTTGTTCACAAATGTTCATCACTCGTTTCTAATCTTTGATGGAAACGAAACGGATGACCCTGGAAAGATCTCACGAGGGAGCCTAACTCAAAATTAACTTAGATTTAACTCAGAAACCAAGTCTCAAAAACAAAGTCTCAGAAACCAACTTCTTTTAAAAATTCCGAAGCAACTTCGTACGTTCCTAAACTGTATTTTTTACTTTCCGTGAAAGAAGCGTTCGCAAGAAAATTTCTCGAGTTTTGGTTAAAAGCACATTCGTAAAAATTTGTAAGCTTCTCCTTCATCTATCACCATCTCCATCGCCATCACCACATGTGATTCTCAAGTCAACGAATTAAATTAAAAGCTTCGAATTTTGCTGAAAAATATCCGACGAAAAATACCTGCAAAATGAGGGAACATTTTAAACGCACTCAAATGAAATCTCACAGACTTATCGGACAAAAAAAAAAAAAAAATACGGACAACTTATCCGAATACATAGATTATCGTATAACGAAGCGTGTAACGTAACAAAGCGAAACGTCCGCGAATTTCATCACGATCGTTTCTTCGCCTGTTTGCTTAATTAATTCGACCTCTCGAAAACTTGCTTAATACTTCAAGCCTATTGCGATTTTGTACGTTACAATATCACAATTGTATAGGTTCACCGATAAATGGGTCGTCCCGCGCGTCTACACATAATCCTCGAATGAAAAAAGAAGACGGAATCTTTTTTGCGTTTCTGCTGTTTCTTTTGTTTTGGTTTGTTCTTTTTGTTTTTTAGAGATTTCACACAAATGACTACACGATGACCGTTCTTCGTCTTTTGTCGCAGAAACAACAGTAAATTTTTAATGTAAATTTCTAACAACAAATGTCTAATAGTTATCAGACGTACATGCCGAGCGTAAGACGTGCGTCTCTCGCTTCAAGTACATATATATTTTCTGTAAAATGCACACTTTTCTCACGGGGAAAGGGGGAGGAGAGCGATCACTGCGGTCGCACTCTCGAAAATTGATCCGCCTCCGGGACGACCCAATCACACGTCTCGGTATATTAGAGGATCCTACCCTACGACTTATTACAACTACTTTACGTTTGTCTTGTGACGACGGATCGCGTTCTTCAGTTGCTTTTTTTTTTTTCTTTAAAGTCGCGAGTCGGATCACGCTCGAATCGTCTTCCTCCTCTTCAACCTTTTTTTTTGTTTGTTTTTCAATTGCCATCGAAATTAGCCGTCTCCGAACGCGTCGATTTATATCGATAAGTATGTATTTACGTATCGAACCGTCGAAAATTCACGTTGAGTAATATTAAAGCGTGAAGAATACGGATGGGATTTTGCACCTCTCCTTTTTTTTTGTTTTTTTTTTTATTTTATTTTATTTTTCCACGCGAAGAGCGAAAGAGAAAAATAATATTCCTCTTTCTCTGTCTCTCTCTCTGTTTTTTCTCTCTGTCCTCCTGCTGACCCGCTTGCGCTATTGCAAATCGTTCTTATTCAAGTACTAAAACATGTGCTCCCTTACTCATTGAACTTAAATTACTTTGCATTGTTTCTCTATACTTATATATATAGTTCTTATATAATATATATGTATATATATATATGTCGCGCACATATACGCGTGCAGGTATACATATATATGTGTATAGATATATATACGTATCTCTTATATCGATTGATTATATCAATTAAAAGTTATCTGTTGAATTCTACATGAGAGTCATCATCATCACAGCTAATTTCTAACTTGCAGCGATTTCTTTCCTTTTCTTTCTTTCACTTGTTTACTGATTTTTACTGCCTGCGTTTGTCCTTCCTTTTGTTTGCTCATTTTCGTGCAAATCTATCTCCGGTTGCGCGACGTATACAATCAACAAGGAAAAATTTGGAGATAGGAGAATCTCTGAAAATCCCTCGATTTAAACACGCGCTCTTTTGCATTGTAAATTAAGTTTTTTTTTTGTTTTTTTTGTTTTTTTTTTTTTTTGTTTTTTTAATGAGCTTTCCAACAGAGAATCGGACAAAAACGCTGTTACTGGACAGTTCGCGTACTTTTTATGTACAATTTTTACATAGGACTTAAAAATTTTATCATTTTCGCGTTTATACAGTCGGTATTTACATTTTTTCTGGATGGCGTGCGATATTGCTCAGACGCGCACGTTTTTTTTTTTGCGAGATAGAGCGTTTACGTTTTACCCCTCTCTCTCTCTTTTCCTTTCTGTTTTATTTCATTTTTCTCTGTGTCTTTCTTGTTCACCGGACGGCAGTGTTTGATTCGTTTTCCTTCTCATCCAAGGATTTCATCGCAAAAGATCTTGACGGATCTATTCGGTCTTGAACTCGCGTACCGTCAAGATTGAAAATTTCCGCTTTTTCTTTTAATATAATCGCGCGTTGATTTAGCATAACTATCGTGACTGGCTCGCAAAACTCGTTACCGAACGAACCGGCTATGAGGAGTCACTCTTCTCGAGTGACAACAATCATGATGTGACATTTCGAGATAGCATTTTAAATCTAATTTTAAACCACCACGATAACACAACCGGAGTTATTCGCTCTGACATTCGCAACATCTGCAAACGCTGTTTGTAAAGAAACGTACAGATTTACGAAAAATGATAAAAAAAAAAACAAAAAAAAGATAGATTGTCTTTTCAGAGAACAGATTTGTCGATATCAGATATTAAAAATAATCGAGTCAAATGTTAATATGCGCACATTGACCGGAATACAGCGTGCAAGCAAAGTGTAAATTTAATGATTATATTTGTATCCGTAAATACGTTTGAAAACATGCGAACTTCAAACGTGCTAAATTTTCTTTGTGACGTAAATACTGTAGTACAAGGAGTACATTGTTGCAATAGACTCAAAATGTAATAGAATCAAAATGTATCAAACAGATACACATTAAAATTGATCCGATACAATCTAGAATTTATGTATCAAGAGGCACGGTGATACCTAACACCAAGAGGCACAGTGTTCTCCCGAACTGCGGGTGAACACTGTGTCTCATAACGCTTACACTAACGAGTAACTTAAGTTTCTGATTAAAAGAACACTCCGCAAAAAAAAAATATACATAATATAACTAAATTTTATTGTTTGAAATGCTTCAATACTTGTAAAATTGTATCGTTGTTAATATATGCAAAAAAAAATATATACATAATAATATATTTAAATTTTGTTTTATAAATGCTTCAGCACTTGTAAAATTTTATCGTTGTAAGTGATCAACACTCAAGCTTTTGTACTTTCAAAAGAATATTTTTGAAAACTTAAAACCTACTCGACGCGTATGCACGTGATCATTGGTCTCAGACCAAGAATGTTTGATTTCGAATGTATAGAACGCAAATTTAGCAGTAAATGTGTGAAATAAAATACTGAAATAAAAATATCTCACGAGTTTCAAGTTCGGATTTATATTTTGCTGCCAAACTTGAGAAAAAAACGCGACGAAAATCAAAAGATAAAAAAAAAAGAGATCACACAAATCATTTCTTTTCGAATAATTTATCAAAGTTCCTTGTACTATCAGAATTAGTTTAATTTTGTCTTCTGACTTGCGTACGTGGATTTTATATGTTCTATAAGAGCTTTCTTTGAATTTGCATAGTCAAACAAAATATTATATATGTATAAATATATGTGTATGTACATATATATATATATAATACAATTACATACACGATCGAAAAAAAAAAAAAAAAAAAAAAAAATTATATCCAGGCTGGCGAATTTCGTAAATTCTCGCGTATATAAATCGAATTGCGAAGAAAAAGGAAAACCAGTCCTTTCTCTCTCAAACTTTCTCCTCTTTCGTATCTCGAGATGTCGATTTTCTCCCGAGCCACGATATTGTTAAACACCGAGAAGGAAAAAACAAGAAGTTTCGCGCATATTCGACAAGCATATCTCTCTCCGTTGTCCCGTTCGTCTAGAAACTTTCAATAATTCTCAACGTCATAAATCAAATCGATCGGTCGTTGCTTGAACGCGCGTGTGTATGTACGTTGATGAGCTGTTTATAGATACCGTTAGAAGAGATTTCACCTTATACAAAACTTATAGATACAAGAGTTAGTGATCGAAAAATTGCAAATTGCATATAGGTATTGTAACATCGTCATTTTCCACACACACACACACACACTCTTTCCGAATCAATCTCGCATCATTTATTCATTCATTCGAACATTTACACACATTCTCTCTCTCTTTCTCACAACATTCACACTCGCACACATCTTAAGCCTAGTGTACCTTTAGTTAATCACTTATTGAAGAAACAAATTGACGAGAGGAAGAAAAAGTGGCACATATATACTCCGTTGCGAGACATTGTATTGCGAATAATTAAGAAACTTGAAAAAAAAAAAGAAAAGAATAACATTGGATAATATAATAAAAATATTACGTCAAATAAGTATCACGTCGAATAAATTTGGTCAGTCGCTGGCTCGAAACAGCCGCTCGCAACAAAGAAAAGAAGAAGAATTATAGAGAGAGAACAAGATAACGAGAAAATTTAAAAATCACAAATTGACGAAGCAAGAAAGCATTGTTGATTAGGCATGCAAAGTTAAATAAATCGTATTCTCCACGCTATTTCATGTATATATGTACAAGGCCTTATTACTATCATTATTTATCTTTAGCGTTATTGTTATTACATATATATATATATATAAATTATAAATCCATTTACTTTGTCAATAATACCGATTAGAAGTACTGCTTCAGTTTGATATGACAATCGCGCATGTGTAGCGCGTGTTGTTAAACAACGAAAAAGAAAACATTACACATCGCGTTCTTCTTTCTTCGTAAATTCTGTTACCAAAAAAACAAAAAAAAAATCCTTTTCAGAAACTCGCACAAAGGATTTCAAGGACGGTCGATCGACGTCGGTTAAAATTAACCGTTGCTCTCGCTTTTTATCCACCTATTCCAATTTTTCTCGTCTCAGAGACAATTTCTTTTCGATTCCTAGTTACTAGAGAGTCTTGTTTTTTTTTTTGTTTCGTTACAACTATACATCATTACAACCTAAGAAAGGACAGACATTATTGCAACGTCGTATATAAATCTCAGCTTTCGATACTTATTGCCTGTGTAAATAAAGCGTGGGAATATGTTTTTATACTTCAATTTTGCAAATAAAACAACGAAAAACAATTGTTCTGGCGATTCGAATAAACGTGTCTCCATTCCATTGAATGATCTTGCACTCAAAGTTGCATCAATAAATATTCAAACAGTATCTTGAAGGTACAAGTTAAGATACAACTTTACGCGTAAAGGCATCAAATAGAATTGATCGTGAACAAAAGAAACGATCTTTTGTCTAACGAACCTGCTAATAACGAAAATTTTTTTCTTTTCTCAGAAAACAATTTTTTAAACTTACACAAGCAAACTGATCGTCGAACGGATCTTGTTGGAACACAGCGAAAAGCCGAATACGAAAAATGGAGATTTGCATTATTGCGAAGAGATAATTCTAAGAAGTATTACGATGTTCAAAGTGCATTCACTCTCACTCACTCACACACACACACATTCTCTTTCTTCTCCTTTCATTTAAATTTCTCTTATATTACGTTTGACTACTATATTAAGTTTGACGTTTGTTTTTGTTAACGATCACATCCCAGTTCCGATTCTCCTAAACACGCGTTAACTCAAAACTTTTTATCATACACTTACGCAACATGTAGCAAAATAGTAAGAAAATAAAAATTACCCTCAGCAAAAAAAAAATGAAAAAGAAAAATAAACAAAAAAACTAAAAAGGGTTCACTACGCGAGGTAAATCTCTCTCCGTATGTACGAAGCTGTGTCTCTTGCAAGCCACAATATAACAAAATGATAAAGTCCGCGAAAAGAAAAGAAAAACTATTAATAAAGAAGTAAATTGATAATGATCATTAGTCGGTTATATATATATATATATATATATATATATATATACGTTATATAGTTATTTGTTCCAGCATCTCTTATGGAGCGGCAAACTGCGCCGCGACGCATCTGGCACAATTAAAGCTCGAGAAGGTAAAAAGACTCGCGATTGATCTCAAAAGCGGCCTCTCAAAGTTACTTCGGAAAGAAAGCCGAATAAGAGATTACTGAAAACACGCCAAAGACGTGTCGACATTGAAGCGCATCGTAGGACGAAGCTCAGCTTTGTCTGTTCATGCTTGTCGTCTCGTCAGACCGACGATGTGTTGTTTTTTTTTTTTTTGAACGTTTTATATAGATAATATATATGTATGCATGTGTGACGCTCCCTTCAGGTGTTGTTGTTGTTGTTGTTGTTGGTTGTAAGTAAGAGTTTTTTTTTATAACGGTAATCTAAAATACGATATTACTTACATTTTTGTTTTCTTTTGTCACAGTGGCGCGTGATAGAGTTCGAAACGCAATATATACATACATATATATGTATCATACGTATGCATCTTGCACACATATCGATCGCGAACATGAGAAACGCACCGATGCATCGCGTTGTCACTCACCGCGATGTGTGTTAGTCTACGGTTTTTAAAGTCCTTTGTATGCTGGATGTAATCTTAGAGTAAATAACGGATTTGTGATGTCCACACACACATTCGCTCAATAAAATCGAAAATCGCCCCGTGTGTGTACGGCCCGCACACGATATCACCATCATTATTATTTTTTTTTATTATTATCAACGTCATAGTCTCTGTTGCTATCTTTCTCGCCTCTGTGATTCTCTAACGACGATAATTTTTTCCCATCATACCTGATTCTCCGCAAACTACTGACGGCCATCTCTCTAATCGTCTGACAATGTCACTCGCCATCGAGTATCAAGCCTCAACATTCAGTATTATGCGTAGTTGCCTGGTGGTTTCGGGAATGCTGTTCGCTGACTGGCCGCAGCTGCCCATCAATCTTGCCGAGCACGTCGTCCAATGGCTCGGTGGCTTCGGCACGCTCGCGGGCGATGGTGTTTCCGAGAATTTCGCGCCCGCGTAAAAGCTGTTGTTGGTCGGGCTACTACTCGGACTGCGTTGTTGCGGCGAGTTTCTCGCGCTTTTGGATGATGGGCTGTACGGGCTGCAGCTCTGCCGGCCGTCTTTGATGTTTTTGGCCCCGTGGCTGCCGTTCTTGTAGAGAAACGGCGACGATTTACTGGCGGAGCGACGATGATGAGAATTTTGTTGATGCTGGAAGCCAACGTTCGGCGAAGCCTGCCGATCCACCTTGGCGTTATCTAGCTTGGGCGCGGAGTTTGTCATGGCTTTCCGATTTTGTGCAACTCCTCAGTCACTTTCTTCACAGAAACCGACTATAACACGTCGGCCTGCAATATCAAGTCATTTGTAAAAAATATTTCTTTTTTTTGCCTTTCTCGAGAATGGTTTAGTTGATTTTTTTTTAATATTGTTTCTTTTGTTTTGAAAAAAGTGTAAATATATATATATATATTGATTACAATATAGAAATCAGAATTTATTTGTTTCAATATAGTGTAGAAAAAATTAATTAATATAGTATATAAAAACATTAAATTTACATTGAGTTAATGTAAATTTTATAACAAACATAAGAATATTGGAGTTTAATTAAGAAGTTAAAATAGCATTTAACAAATGTTTTGTGAGAAAACAAATTAGCTTATCATTGTACAATATCAAGAAGCACGGTAGTGCCTCGCGCCAAGTTCATGCGTAACGGGGAACGCGCCGATCTCGAAATGCACCGTCTGCCTCTTATATATACACAATGAATACTACAAAATGTACATCTTATGGTCAAATATTTGTATAATGAGAGATTGTTGCATTAAGACAAAGAATCTTAATTCAGTTAAAATTATTTTCTTCTCTTGTGCACTACCGTGCTTCTTGATATTGTACAATGATAAGCTAATTTGTTTTCTCATAAAACATTGTTAAATGCTATCTTATCCCCACAGGAAAAAATAAATCTCACACAAAAAGAAACATTGATATAAATGCTCACATTTAAGAGATAAAAACTCAATCACAAAATAAAAATTTTTTAAAGATTTGAATTCAAACCTTTTTAAAAACAATAAGATATAAATATTATATATGAGTAATGTACATGCAATTTTTGCATCATATATTTTTATTGTTTCATACTCATACATACTTGTTATGAGGAATAAGCAAAAGTTTTATGAATATCAAAACAACTTGGTTAGTAAGAAAGTGTCTAAAAAAAAAAAAGCAAAAAAAAAACAACCTCTTTTATGCAAATACAAATCTGATATCAGCCATCTAATGGTTTTTATTTTACACAATTTCTGTTTTTGTCTCATTCTTATGCTAAAACATAGTGAAAACAAGTATAAAATCATTGTGACAGAATAAGCTCTGTAACTTTGAAGAGAAAACTGATACAAAATTACGCAACGCGACTTTTGTGTGAGTAATGTAATTCCGATTTGCTTACCGGTAAATGCTCGTGGATTGTCTCTCAGAGATGATATTCCACGTATCACGGCATCCGCGCGCAGTAATTTTTCCAACTGCGCAATAATCGCACGGTATCCAGGGCAGACAGGCGGTGGGGCGATAGTGACGCGCCAGAGGGGAGTCGCGGGGAGGATGTAGAAGAAATAAAGTTTGCGATGAGAAACTCCGGGGAACCTGTTAGCGCTATGCTACCTCGTTTCGAGCTCCTTTTCTCTCGCGGCCCTTCCAGTAGGCATATCTCGCAAATTTAACCACATCCGGTGACCGTCGGCCACTTTTCTCTTTACTATGCTGCTGCTGTTTCCTTCTCTTTCTCCGGCAACTTACTCTCCAGCAAAGAGGACGCGCATTTTGTACAGACGCCACCGCAAGATGACTTACTCCCTGCGACAAGATGGCGAACACGAGTTGTTTGTTTGTCACTTCGCGACCCACGCTTCCGCGTTGCGGAAACTGTTCCCCCGTTCGCTCGAACTCGATCCGAACTCGCGAATTTCGGATCTCGTTGAACCAAGTTGTAGATGTACGCACTTTCTGCTTACGAGCTCTCTCTCTCTCTTCGATACGTTTCGGTGCTTGTTTCTTTGTCCTCCGTTCTTTTCTTCCCTATCTCTCTCTCTCTCTCTCTTTCTTTCTCTCTCTCCTATCTCCTTCCTTTGTTGCTCGGTACACCGATTTTCACGTATCCTCTTCTCGCTCGTATCTGACTTTCCTTTTACGTCGCACGTAACAAGTCACAGCTATCAGAAACTAGACCTGTGCTCGACCATAGCAAGTAAGTCTTATGAGTCTTCTTCATTTTTGTAACGTACGCGCAGCTTCGTTCGAACAAGTACGCGCAGATTTCCACTCGCATTCGCTCACGCTTCTCTCGCTTGACCAATCCTCGTGCGCCTTTCCATTAAGCCTCGCCTACCAGAATGGCGTATGGGCGGAGGTTTGGAGCTCAGTTGCTGCGGTGCTGCTGTAACCTTGTCCATATTTTTCTGTACTTCTTCCGCGCCGCCACAGTAATGTTCGGAAACATCACTCGTGTGTATCATTCTCTAGGTTTGTTTTTTTTTTTCATACACTGGCTACACTAGTTTACAGTCTTTCTGTTTTTTTTATATATATTAGAAGGAAAAAAAAAGATAGACTGTGAACTAGTGCAGCGAACCAGTGTATCGAAAAAGAACCTTTTGTTTCTCACTGAATATAGAACAAGAACAGAATGGTTTTTGTGTCAACTTGTGTCGCTAACTAAAAAGTGCCTCACAATTAGCGGCTTATTAATTTATGAGCACTGACACATGATTGCTCATTAGATATAAAACGAAGGCAGAATGACGCCCGCGTGCACATGAGTGACTCCTTTCAGTGCCTCCTTTCAGTGTAAGGCCATTTGTGTGCGTCATTCTATCTTTGTTTTATATTTAATGAGCAATAAAGATAAAATATACACGAGTGGTGTTTCCGAACACAGCTTAGAATATGTATTAGAGTAGATCAAAAAAACTTTTTTTTCTTGGACGCAAATCTAATAATGCAGGAAAGTTGCCTTTTGATATCAACATGACGTGTATAAAATGTGAGCTCGATCAGATAATATTTGGAAATTGATTCTGTATTACGATATCTATGATCTTATTGGTCAAGAACTAGTAAATTTGCTCACTTTTGTAATTTTCACTACATTGCATGGATACAGAATCGACCCCCAGGATCGATCTCCCATTTTACACACGTCATGTTGATATCAAGAGGCAACTTTTCTGCAATATCAGATTTGCGAACGAGAAAAAAGTTTTTTTGACTCACCTTAATATATATTCATGAATGGTTACGTTCAGAAAACTCAACGGTTAAATCTAATACGGTTCCAAAAGTATGATCCAATCATAAGTGATTATCTCTCAACCGTTGTGCAACTGTTGAGTTGTCTGAACGCACCCAGCGTGAATATGTATGTAGTGGGCACTAGTGCATCTAATCGAATTCGTCTAGAGAAGTTTTATCAAGTCGAGAATTCATCTTTAGTTCGCTTTGTTCTGATTGGTTGAATTCTAGTCTAATAATCTTAAGCGTTGCCACGTGCAGAAGTTAGTTGGATTGGGGACAAGTTGGTGCGTGCATGCAGCGTTTGTTTATATGGCCGTTGGTTGTATATTTGAAATGTCGCAGTGAACAATTACAAATCCATTGATCATTATCATTTGAAATACGTTGTCTTGTGCAAAGGATATTTAAAAAAGAATATTAGTGAATTCGATCGTCATGTAACGTAGTTGCATACATGCGGAGTATGTGATATCTTTTGTTCAGTCTGCATTTTTGGCGTTAGTATTTGTGTCTTCCATCTTTCTTATAGACATTATCAGTAATTTTTGTAGATATTATCAGTAATCGTCAGTAATGCACCTTATCATTAATTTTATATGTTTATATGTGTATTTACATTTCCATGTGTATGTGTGTGTGTGTGTGTATATTTTATTATTGCTACAAATCATATATTTTGTGCTTTCACAGAAAAACAAAGTTGACACACAATGGTTGCTAGCAAAGAAATTCTTCTAGAAGCCCAAGAGATAAAGAGGCGTTTGTTAAGTAAAGGGGAGCATGCCGAAGAAACGGTGATATGCGAGCTTTTAGAGAGTTTGGATTCCGATTTTAAAGGAAATAAAATAGAGCATATCATCAACATGATTACAGATAATCAAGATTTTGATGATGATCAAGAGTTTGATCAAAAATATGAAGATCAAGCAGGACCGTCTCATGTAGATACTACATACTCGTTTTCTGACACACAAAATTCTATAGACTTTAAAACGTGCGAAGACTTAAGTCAATTGTCCTCAGAGTCTGATGATGATAGAGACTTTTATTATTCTAACAATTCTGACACTGTTGAAATTATTGATGAAGAAGTTTCAAATTCATCTTCACCTCCAGCATCTCCTGTACTTCCAATATTGTCATCTTCTCCTTTAGTTCCTTCCTCAGACCTGCCTGTCAGTAGCCAAGAAGAAACTACTAACAATAACAAAGCTGAGATTGCCAACAATAATACTTCGAATGAGATAGAAATGGAAGAAAATAATAATGATGTTTGTGTGACTTCAGTTTGTGAGACAAAAAGAGAGACAGAGAGTCCAAAGCCAGGGTGTAGCAAAGATATGATAGATGATACATCCTCAAAAGTAGATGACTTCTGCAATACTTGCAACCTTGAAGATTTACAGAAAGACGCAAAGCAAATACACAACATTTTGCCCAGTTATGATTATTCTTTGATTTATGAGACATTACTTAAGAACCAGAATGTAATCAATCGTATTGAACTCGCACTTTGGGATTTGTTACCCGAGGAAAGACCAGTGGCCAAAATTTTGTGTTCCAAAGAAAAATCTTTGGACAAGGTAGATTCTGATAACAGTGATGAGACAAAAGTTACAGCAGATACGGTGTCAGTTCCTGTTGCCGAAAAGTCAACGAGGGTCGATGATATTAATAATGTGACTTCTGAAATAACAAAATTAAAACAAAGGGTTAATATCTTGAAAGAAAAGTATAATACAAAGAGAATGCTTCAAGATCAAGGACCTGACTCGACAAAAACTACGCACAAGAGATTCAGATGTACTGGAAATGACCCGCATATATTACGACCTGCAAAATTGATATTTGATAACCCAATACCAATGCCAGCGCCATTAGATAAACAACAGCAATTATTTTTACCAACATCTCTACCATCCTTATCTGTATCTCAACCTGTGTCTCTATCA
Organism: Pseudomyrmex flavicornis; assembly: GCA_014825475.1. Lineage (NCBI taxonomy): Eukaryota > Metazoa > Arthropoda > Insecta > Hymenoptera > Formicidae > Pseudomyrmex > Pseudomyrmex flavicornis. The sequence continues at coordinate 33,254 of QVNW01000695.1, read as the reverse complement.
CATATATCTCTACTTCCGCAACCGGAACAGACGTTAATGCCTTCCTCTTCTGAAGGAAAGTCTAAACAAGTTTTATCGCCTCCAAAATTACACTTGCCGAAACAACCAGATCATGTTACTAGTACATCAGCAAATACATCAAAAGCATGCGTTGCGATTAATGGCATAAATAACACCTTTTTTTCTCATTTCAAAAAAAACATTCTGGACGTTATCGAAAAAAAACAGCTTGCTGCAGCCACTGCAAGTAACAAAACACGGTGCGAAACAAGAGAAGATATCATATGGAGACCATATTCAATGGAAAACGCCCACCTTCCGAGCAAAAACGAATTATCCGAAAAAATCTTGAATCTAAAGACGATTCCGAGATCTCTGAAGCTCTCACCACCTAACAGAAAAAAAGATATGCCCATCTTAAACGCTTCTCATTCGTTTAATGATAATAACGAGATGCATCAAAAAGAAAGCGATGTTGAAGTACTTCATATTTCCAGTACGAAAGACAAGGTAAGCACGAGATGCATGTTTATTTGTGTAAGTTACCCATATAATCAAGTGTCTGTCAAAGTGTAAGTTTAAATTTACCGCGAATTGAAAGTAACGCCTCTTCTTTGAAAAGAGGGGAATCCCTCTGTTGAACAGTACGGTTGTGTGCGTATTGCATACGTTACACGTTACGAAAAACCATGTATTGCTGTGTGTCTATTGTTCTCGAAGAACTACTAGATATTAGTGCGTAAATCGCGTTATTTCTTAATACGTGTATAGAATTAAACTGCTGCATAAATAAAATACTAAATGTAACGATTTTCATCAATTTTCCGCTTTTGATAAGTTTTAAGAAGATCGCACAATGTTGGTTCGTCAAAGAGCTCCGAAAGAGGTTTTTTTGCACTTTTTTAAAACTGTACTCTTTGTTTTAAAAACTATGTCGTACTTTTGTATATTGATAACTATCAGATTGTGTTTTTGTATTTTATAACATGAAACGTCTGCGAAATAACACGTGGCAATATAATGGTTATCAGTATATGAATGTAAGAAACTGACCTTGAAAAATGTGCTTTATATATTGTCATTTATATATTATACTTACAATAATTGTAATTCTCTGTTTTTACTTATATTCTTTAACAAAGCAAATAACTATATAAAGAATCTCAATTTGAATATAAAATGATTATTTGCATATAAAAAATGATTACCTACTTATTTGTTCTTTCAGGGAATTGTGCATCACGAACAAACAAATCAGATAAAAAAAGAAAATAGAGCGAGCACTAGCACTCCAAAAGAAGTAGTATTAAGTCAGAGGGCTTGCAAAATCTATTATAAATTAATACCTATGTTTCCATCTGTACACACTGAATACATAAAACGTTTGTGTCAAAATTACGTTAAAGATGATTTGCAGTTTGATGAAACATCGATATTACAACGTTTAGCTGAACATTTGCTCGAGCGTGGCACAGAATATCCAAGTGTTAAAAAAGTTGAGCCTGTTGCAACTGCCAATACTTACGATTTGAACGAACAGTATGCTGATTTGTTAGGGATATTTCCGGAAGCTGATCCGGGTTATTTAAGAGAAAGAGCTGAGCAGATATATAACGATCCGGAAAAGATCAAAGAGTTTGTTCAGACTCAATTGGAAAACCCAGATTATCCAACGAGACAGCAATCTCTCGCAAAGAAAAAGATTACGGATCAAGTAAAACAGTACACTACAGATTTTCAAGTAGAGCGATTCTTGGAGATATTTCCCGATCCATTCTCTTACTTTGAGGATGCGAAGAGACAGTGCAAGTTTAATCCTCACGGAGCGGATTTCCTTAAGAATCATTTTAGCAAGATACGGGTAAATAACTTTTACTCACTCTTTTTTTTTCTTTTTTTTCAGCGCTAAATTCTGTGATAAACTGTCTTCCACATAATAACTTTCTTTGATTATGTTTTTTTTTTTTTTTTTAAGGTAAATACGATGTTAAATATATATACTCAGAATAAGCACAATTTAAGTTTGACCGCGAAAGCTTTGGAACACTTGAGTCCTGATATGAAAACTAGACGATATAGCAGTAACAAGCACGTGCTCACCCAAGATATACCTCTTTTGCAAGAATGTGCTTTTATACAGCACAAAGAAGAACTTAAGCTATATTTAGCACAATTGAAAGAAAAGGAAGAAAAAGAATTCAAAGAATTGAAGGTACGTGTAAAAATAAAATTGTAAGAATAAAATTGTGAGAAAACATTTTTTTGAAATAAAATATTTTCTATGTATTGTATTTTCTTTCTTTCAGGAGAATAACGAGCTGCTCGAGTGTCAGTGTTGCTACGACAATGAATGCATGCCATCAAAATGTTCCACATGTGAAGATGGCCATATCTTTTGCAATACGTGTATTATCCGAAGCACAGATGTGATATTAGCAGACGGCAAGACGCACGTTAACTGCTTAATGAATTGTGGCAGTGAATTTCCATTAGCCGTGCTTCAACGAGTATTGCAACCAACCAAATTCAGTATTCTCTTGTGTAAACGGCAAGAAGCGGAAGTGATGGCCGCTGGATTAGAAGGATTGGTGTCGTGTCCGTTTTGTCATTTTGCATCTATACCGCCACTAGAAGATAAGGTGTTCAAGTGTCTCAATCCTGATTGCATGAAAGAATCATGTCGGTGAGTTTATCTTGCAATCGTTGTATTGCCGTATGTAAATTTTTGCCGTTTTGTAAATTTTCTTAGCTCTTTTATTTTGTGTGCTTCGTGTGAAAAGAAAATACCTTAAATTTATGGAAAAAATACTTAAGAAATATCAGATATAAACACGCAGAGTTGTTTATAAAATAAAAATGTACTATTATATGGTTTGGTATTAGATTATGCAAGGAACTGAGTCATATACCTCTGAAATGTAACGAGGTAAAAAATACGGACGCCGCACGCTTGTACCTGGAAGAAAAAATGACTGAAGCTCTGGTACGAAAATGCTGGAAGTGCGGACGAACATTCTTCAAGGAGGAGGGATGCAATAAGATGTCCTGTATGTGTGGCGCGCAAATGTGTTACATTTGTGATAAACCGGTAACCGATTACAAGCATTTTCAGGGTCAAGGAGGAGAAGGAAATTTGTGAGTTTTCTGTAATTTGAATCTCTTCTGTAAGTAATTCGTAAATTACGTTTTAAAACTTCTTTTTTTTTTATGTAGATGTCCGTTATGGAGTGATGATTGCCGTTTGAACGCTGAATCAGTAATTAAAGTATGCAACGAGACGCTGAAACATATTAAGGAGAAAAATCCTCAAGTCGATATAAATGTTGCCGCCCTTCTGCCGAAGCTACCGCCCAAAAGAAGAGGCCCTCATGAAGAAATTGCTCTTGCTGATATACTTCCGGTATAATATATATTGTATAATATATTGTACAACCTAAACCATATTCGAGCACGTATCGATAATTGGAAACCAATTATTTGTTTTCAGGAACATGCAAACAGGATTGTGAGACAAATTCCTTGACTTTACCGATATATAAGAAAGAGAAAGATACATGGTATTAAAAAAAGACCGTTTTATATTTGCAATCAAAATCGTATATAATATTGTTACACACTTACTTTACGCGTATACTTAAAATATCTCTATTTTACTGATAATAATATGATGATATATAATATGAGATATAAAAGTAAAAAGACTTTGTTAAGAACTATTCGAAGCACAAAACACGCGTTGCTTCTTGATACTATTACTATTAGTATTGTAAACCAAAGGTTTACTTACTAGTCTTGTACAATTACATATTTCCACGCTAGATGAAAGTACAACATAATAAAAAGAGAAATGTGATTTTGCGTTGAAGTGTTGGGTGCAATAATAATATACACACACACGCATGTAGTAAAAAAAATAATTTTTGTTAAGCAATAATTACGAAAGAAGTGAGCTCAATAGTCTTGTCCGATGTTTCCTTTGTGTTATTACAATTGCAACAATACTTTGTAACAAGTTGGAGTCCCGTATTTTTATGATAACTACATTACTTAAGTTTGTATAAGAGTGCGTACGTTGTCTTGATATTTGTGTTTGCATATTGTGAAGTTTTTTGTTATAACGCGTGCCTAATATATTTTTAATCATAAATAAAACAGAGCCTTCGAACAGATGTTAAGTCTGCGGCACACAATGTTTTTTTTGTTTTTTTTTAGTGCTAGAGCGCGTACGAGCGAAGAATTAATTGAATATCAATTTGATTTGGAATCAAAGAATAAATTGTCAGATGCTCGCACGCAATCCAGCACGAAAACAAACTTCATTGTGGGCTTTGTATTATTGCGATCACAGAAACAAGCTGTCTGTATAATTTCCAAGAAATAGTAAAAAAAAAAAATAGAACTCTACTATTTGTATGTTCCCGAAAACTTGTCACTCTTAAGGCTGAAATAAAATATTTTTACTACATACCAATTGAAGTGTTATTTCAATTTAAAAATCCCACCCTTTAATCATTGGTATTAACGCGCATGATTCTGTCACGTGTCCCACCATACGCGCCACCATTTGATATTCTCTGCTTTATCATGCTGTACAAGTGTTTACGATGTTTATATGATCCTATTATGATTTACTTTAAGTAAATTGAGTTAGTACTTAAAAAATTGCGTAGAGTAGAATTAAAAAATGACGTTATATCATTTTGGAAATTGTCTGGCGTTGGTATACGTACCGTATTATTTGGCTTACAAGTATTCCGGCTTGTAAGTATCCAAACTTCGATCTTAACCTAACTTAACGCGACACGTGAATTTGATTTTCTTAAAAACTCTGAATAAAAGTAGCGATTAATTAAACGAAACAACGTTTGCACAGATCGGAATACGGTGCTTTTTGGAAATGCATTCAAGCCGGTGGGATTTACATCTTCACTCAGCTCGTAAAAATGTTAGCGCTTGCTACCTTCTTCCCTACAGGTGACAATGTCGAGGAAGAGAACTTTGATGTCTTTGGAGTATGTATTTTTCAGTATGTATTTTTCAAAGTTTTCTGAAACGATGTATTTTTTTTAACAGAATCTATATGATTTCAGGAATTTTTAAAATCATCTATTGATCTAGCAGATCTGGTAGGGATTTTACTGGTGCTAAATAGCATACCTGGCAAAGGCCACGCCAAGATATTGACTGCTGGTATAGGATGGGCAGGAGCAGAAGTATTGCTTACAAGATTCTTATTGCTTTGGGTTGGAGCACGTGGTGCTGAGTTTGATTGGAAGTACATTCAAAAAAGTCTGGAATCAAACATTAACCTGGTAAGCATTACCTATGTGTACAAAATTAAAAGCCACTTTACTGTATAGAAATTGTTGGAAGAAAAACACTTCTTCAGCTGTATCATGAAAATTGTGAAGCAATTTACTTGTTTTAGACTAATGTTATTTCTTTCCAATAGGTGCAACACATAACAACAGCTGCATTGGTTTGGTTGTGGTCTAGACACGACTTACAACGCAGTTTATTTCCCATTGTTGTTGGCATGCTTATTCTCACAGTGTATAAATCGCTTGTATTGGATTTTCTCACATCAATTTTGTTAAATCTTGGTCCGTGGTGGATGCTCGTTATTAAAGCGATCACCACGTTATTTATGGGGGCGACGACGTTGCAAATTTACGCGGGTCTTGCTCATTCAATTGGAATTTTCTAATATATAAATACATGTATATTTATATTTATTCATGTGCCGATTGTATAGAAAGTTACTACTGTGTCTCTCATTCTATTTTTCAATAATAAGTATTTTTTATCTTGTACATGAAACAGTTTCATGTATTTGTATATTTACTTTCTTATGTTTATAATTTATTTCTTGCATACAATTTTTTTATCGTGTAAATTTTTCCTACAATTTAACGCAAGACTTATTACGGCGTTAAATGCTACATTAAATCACGTGCAGTGCTGATTCTTTCAGTAAAAAAATAAATGTTCAAGTTGTACAATTTATATACGAACATATTGTTTATCTTTATTAATAAATTTTATATTCTCTGTTATATAACTTTTCTTTGAAATAGGATTCTGTTGTTTTAATTCGCAATTTAGTGTCGAAAACGTTCTTTCAAGGAACAACGAAAAAGAAACACGATCTTCTGGACTTATTGTACAGACACAGCTCTATTGCGGTTAATGAACAATGGTGATCGCAGATTTGTACACAAATGGATATATCTTCTGTAATGTGATGATATAATCATTTTAAGACAGAGTTTGCTAATGACGGAGACTTGATATGTCTTTTGATCTCAAAGCAAGATAAAACATCAAAAAAAGAAAGAATTGTACTGCGTAAGATTTCGATTTTTTTTACACATTTCTCAATACAATCTCAGGACAAAGTTTCACATTGCATCACTAATATGTTTAAATGATTTCTGTTTTGTAGGAAAGAAAATTTAGATGTTTTACGATCATCAGATCTAATTAAAAATTATATGTAAACACATAATCCTGAAAATTTAGTTCCTGCGACTCATTGCTGAATAATATGTTGATGCTGAACAAAACGTGCTTACAGCTGTTCAAAGAAAAACGTGACTGCAGCAATCTTAAATTTCGTTTTGCTGTAGTCTGCTAGATCATGCATGACCCCTATCACGCATCGGAACAACATTTATCACGCAAGATACACGTTTAATGTACTTTCCTCTTATTATCAATAAGACTTGTGAAGTTTGTTGACGTAGGTATGTTCAGAAAAATCTAGTGTCTCGTAACATATATAATTACAATTATTTATCACAGTATTATTGTGAACAATATTTATCCGATATCTTGTAAATAAGAATAATCTCTCGTCTATAAATTTTTTATGATATCTATTGGAAAATTTTAGATTTTACAATTTACACAGTGCGAAACTGTGTCTTCAAATTTATAAAATAATTTCTATTGTTTGGCGAATTTTATCTTTGCGTTTATTCGCTCTGGAATAAGCGAATTTATTTCCAACTAGTGTACGAAACAGAATGATCAATTATTTGATAAAATTACTGCCAGACAAGAGCGAGATGTGCGCAGGTATTATTTATTATTTATTATTTATTGAACAATTTGATATTGTTTTTCACAAATATATGAATCGTATGAATCTCCTAAATACTTTTAAACAAATATTTTGTTTGATATTAATTTTAATATTAAATAAAATACTTGTATTTCAGTGTTTTTATGTAATATATGTGCGCACGTAAGCGTATTCCTTTTTTTTATCGATACAAATTGCAGTTTTCATCAAGCTTCATTTCGAAATCAAACCAAAACAGGTTCCAAAGTTCACGTTTCGTCTATGTGTTGCTTCACATACTAGCTTGTACACGTGATGTAATAACCCGGCAGGTCAAGACATTAATGATCCGGGCGCGTCTTCTTATTCAATTCGCAATGACGCCGAATGCGCGCGTCTGAATGATAGTTTGCCAAACGATTACGTGAAACTGGGAAAACAACTCTGGTGGACTTTGAACGTACGCGCTAGTTTTAATCAGACGTAATGTGTGCAATTTACGATCTTAATCAAATAAGATTTATAGCGTCATAGCGGAGCGCGGTAAGTCATCAGGATCATCACATGTGTATCATATGTGTATATTTAATTGAGTCAAGGAAATCAATTGAATTTTTCAAAAAAATCTCTTCGTCAGGTCGAAAAGTTGCGAAAAAGCTTCGCGAGAAGCAAGTAGGTCAGCATCGGACAATTACGAGACGCAATATGAGAGACGACAATTAACGTTAATTCCGAAGAGATTTCACGAAGAATCCGAAGAAATCGTACAACGGTTTTTCCCTGTCGTATCTTCGTAGAAAAATCGCGCGGATAATAAATTTTCACTGCACGCGATATTTCGGCGATTTACACGTTACAAGAGGAAAAATGAATGTTCGGCGCGTACGTGTATTCAATATCGCACGTGGTGGAGGGGTCAGCGGATCTTCCATTGGTTCGCCATGGAGTTAAGAGTGTATACGTTCGCTTCGTACGCGGATCCCGGTCGATGCTGCTAAAAGGCGCGACAGAACCCGGAGCACTTAGTCGTAGGAGAACTGTTGGACGAGAAACTGATCGTGGACGTCACACGATTTAGACGTAGCGCTATCTATTTTCGTCAAATCGCTTGGTCAGCCGGTGTTCTCGGAAACCAGATGCTGAGGAGTTGCAGCTGAAGAGGTTTCTTGCGGGAAGAGAGAAAAAGAGAGAGAGAAAGAGAAAGGGGAAGAAGTTTCGAGAAACGTCAAGCAACATATTTTCTTTCTGCCGAAACGCGTGTCGATAATCGGCTCGCTCTCATCGGAAGAGGGTACAAGTGGCGGCATAAGAAACTAATCAGAGTAAGCGATCGGAATCCCGATAGGGAGAAAGAGAGAAGAGAATAAACACAAAACGGTGAGAGGCCGTATCGCCAGTTACTATGTAAATTACCAGCAGGTTTTATTTGGGCTGCGCGCGCGCACTGCCGTCTACGAGCAACGAAATCGACAGCAGCGTCTTGACAACAACAAAGTCGTCATCGTCAATAGTCGCGGGTGGAAACACGGACGTCAGCGAGAAATATACAATAGCGCGGATAACCTTGCAAGCGAGAGACCTGGGCTCTTTTCTCACCGATTCCAAGGAAGCCCGCAAACTGGCTCCGGAAGTGAGGATCAAGCAAATTGGAATGAGGGAGGATCTGTTGTCTATAATACGGCACACGAGCAGCGACCACTTCTCGGAAGAGCTTTAGCCGGGAGAGCTTAACCAGGAAGTAGGTGTCGAAGAAGAGCATCAGCACCCTCCCAGCAAAGCTGGCACGATAATTCGCGAGTAGAAGTTTTATTCGCGCGATAGAGTAGAAACGGCTCTTGCTCATTGGCTTTTTTTCGAGCGTCCTTGTCCCGGGCTTCCTTTTGTTCCGACGATCCTTCTGGGTCGCTTTTTTCATTGACCTTGATTTCGTCGTTATCAAAAGAGAGTCGAGAGAAAGAGAAAAAGATAAAGAGAGAAAACCGGGAATATAAATCCGGTTGTTCTCTGTTACACGGGAGGGTTATGCCCTGGGTCGCGGCATGTTTTGACCTGTTGGCAACTCCGTTGCTGGGTTACTGTCTCGCGGTCAGAAAACTAGCCCTGCAAGCCGGTGTCCTGCAGGAGAAAACATCGAGCGATTCCGCCGGGAAGCAGCAGACGTCGAAGTTACTGGTGAACACCGCAACCGACGCCGCAACCGACACCATGGTTTCTAATGCAGAGGAGCAAGGTAAAGTTTGCGCACACACAGGTGTGAGGACTCTGTGTGTGTGTGTGTGTGTGTGTGTGTGTTGACGTCCGCATTATTTCCTTTCAATTATATGTGTGTCTTTTTTTTCGCACTGTTTATTCACGAAACAGCTTATCTTAACACAATTCAGCAACACAAAATCCGCAAAGTGAAATGTCGCGATTATATGCATGAAAAACGATGCAATGAGACATACACACACAACTAATCGGATAAGCGTCAGACATTTTTAGTTTTTTTTTCTTTGTTACATAATCCTTCGAACAACCGAGAAGATTTTTGTTAATTATTATCCGAAGATTATTGCGAATTATTTCGCAATCGTTGTGTGTCCAGACAATTCTTCTTTTCTCTGCGAAGAGTTGTTACGTCATACTTTTTTACATAGCGTTTAAAATGCACATGTAAAACAATTCGCCTGCGTGTGAAAAATACATCTTTCGAGCGGTACAAAAAAAAAAAAAAAAAAAAAAAAAGAAATAATTTGTATTCTATTTGCTGAGCGTGTCCAAATATATTTCACGAAAGAAGAGAAGTACGAATGAATGTTATGTCGCGCGTTAAATTACAAATTAGTGAAACCGTTTTTTTGTTTTAGATTTGCAAGTCACCTCTGTCACGCTCCACTTTTCAAAACCTTCCTCGTTAAATGTATGTCAAATGTGCAAATGTGATTTTTCACGTGGCACATGTCGAACGTTTCCTTGTGCTGGAAACCAGGTGAAAAGAGGTCGTTGTCTGCAGTATCACACACGTCGAGATGTTACTAGTTTTCACACGCATTGAGATGTTTTATTATCGTTATTTCTTTCGCATGAAGTAAATATCATTTATTATAAATGTTTTGCGTGTTTAACGCCCACGTGCATTGTGCATTGTTCGCACCGACTTCTTGCGCACGCGACAGGGCGATTGGCTAAAATTACAAAGGATATAAATATATACACGGCTCGTGAAATCAACTTGCTCTATTTTTACTATTTTTGTCAATCTGACGTGTCACGCTTTAGCGATATTTAACAATTGTGTGTTTTTTTTTTAATCTTTTTTATTGGCGATCTGTTTTTTTTCTTTGTTCCCGCGAACACTACGTTATATGTCTTACAGAGAATCAAATTGTTATAGTTTTCCATTGTGAAATATGATTCTGAAAAGAAATAAGCGGCGCTCATTGTTCGATCAGCAAAGCTGAATATAATTACAATATCACAAGAATCGCGTGTATGTGTGTGTGTGTGTGTGTGTGTCTCTCAGAAAAATTTATACATGCAAATATAAGCATTGCTTTTGTACGACTCTTGCTTATTCTACATATGCACACATTCGTCGTAAACATTTTACTTTGCAGTAATTGAGTTTAACTTATTGAATCGATCGATTAATTCGATTAATTTTTACATTGAAAATACTAGAAAAAGCAAGAAAAATTTGTTAAAAACAAAAATCATCTAGCAGTGCACAAACAAAATGATAATTTATGATACATACATATATGTATACGTACGTTAGAAAGTTGAATATTACGTGCTCGTAAATATTATGCGTCGGTGACACGATAAATCCGGTATGTACGAATTAATCGTCGTCGTTGTCGTCGTTGTGCATATCTTCAATTTATCACTGCGCGAAGCGACATTGAGAAATCGATAACTTATCGAAATACCGCCAGAAACCGAATCACGTGATTTATCTTCCGAAATAAGCCGTGCCATGATTATTACACACGTACAGAGAGTTTCAAAATTTGTTAAAAAGTTTTCGTTTTCTCCACAAATTTGGAGTAAGAATTAGAGCCTGTTGCGCGATTGTTACACAGAGATTTTTCTCAGCCGCGAGGCAAAAAAACAAACAAACGCGTAACCCCATGCATTATGCATGAGTCAATAAAAAATGTTTTCCAACATAAACAACAAGAATAACAAAATGATCTCATCTGGTTTATGTTATGCGTGTAATAATCGATGAAGATATAAATTCATTATCTCTCGATACGCTTTGCGATTAGATTAGATAATACAAATCGTCGGATCGCAAAAACGAGTCAGTGCGTTATCGGTTCCATCAGCAGAGACGTTAAAAAGAGATAAGTTTTTTTTTTTTTTACGTCTAAACGTACATAAAACTTTCGTATCGAAAAGTCCTTTCGAGTTGGCATTTCCGTTTTTTTTTCGCGGACAAGATATCGTTTCCCAACAATTCTGTAAAGTTATCAACTTGGTGCGGACTTTGTTGGGCTCCACTCGAGTCACAAAGTATATTCGCATTTTTTTTCTTTGATAAAAAAAAATTGCCGAAGAACACGCGATAAGATGCACATTCGCGGAATTGAGAGCAATAAAAAAAAAAAAAAAAAAAAAGAAAAAAAGAAAACACAAAAATGAACTGCGCATATATGCGTCTTATCTTTCTTGCGCCGAATAACTGACGTTTACTGTGTAGGCGATGATCTTTTGGTCCCGCGGTTTGAGGACGGAAAAACTAGAATAAAAGCAATATGCATTTGCAATTTTCTAAATATAAACCCTAGTTCCTACAGTACGCACATGTAGGACGTATGTTCGATTGCTCGCGCGAATGACGTTACAGTGTTCATCTGATTTTCACGTAGTCCGTTCCCAGAACGTTGGTCTCGGTATTTCTCTTTTTTTTTGCCGCGTGTCAATTTTCAATCTCTCGCTCTTGTTACGTTATTTACATCGACGCGTTCGACGACGACGACAACATATGGTTAAGCAATCACTCCGATTAAACCTCGTATTTTTTTCGAAGAAACATGTGCATTTTAGGTGAGATAATTACATTATCGCACATACGTGATAAGTAAAGTAAATATTAGTGTTATTCACCCTCCGTATGTCAATTGCGATTATTTTTTTAGTTATTAACAGCTCAAAACGCGGAAAAACATCGAGAGAAATGATAATGCATATTTCTTGATACATAGAGACACAAACATTTTTTAATTTCTATATTTTTATATTAAAAAATGTTTGTGTGTGTGTGTGATAAAATCATTTCCTGAGTTAGTTTGTTTGTCTCGTTTCTCAACGCAATATTATTTTTGCAAATACTCGGATGTGATATTTTTAATTTTTTAATCGGCAATAAATAATACTTTGGGGTGTTAAATTAATCGACTGCATTGTATTTGATTAATAATAAATTCTTCTTGCGCAGTAATTTTCTTATTTTAGCTACATGTTTTCTTGAAATTTTCGGTTCTATACTCGTAGCGATGAGCAGACGAATAATGAACTGTCAGTGAAAAATTATTTTTTTGCGCATATCAACAGAAATACTTAATGACGCACGTGTTTGTAGCTCGCAATTCGCGAAAATACAAATTGCAGCAGAAATATGCGGTTTGCTGTAAAAAATCAAACCAATGAAGAAAAGTTCTTCTTATTCGATTTTCACCCAAGTGTCTTTTTCCGGGAACTGAGATTCTAAAAAACTTATAAATACACATGTTACGAACATATTTTGCGATTTATACTATTTTTACAAAGAAACATTTCGCTATTGCGTCTCGCGGGTCCAAAGTCCAAAGTCACGTATAGTCGTGTATTGTGCAAATTGCGTGTTTATGTGTGTGTGCGTGTGTGTATGTGTATATATATATATATATATATATACATAAAATTAGTCTCATATGTTGTACACATCAGCATAGACAATATAGGGCCAGAGACATTGCCAACATCCTGCTTAATATTAATTCGTTGCGCTCAGAAAATCTATCTCTCGTTCAAACCAAGTTCTTACACGGTGTGCACAAGCTCTCAATGTTCTTGTCGTTGTTCTTGTCTGTATTTAGATCCCGGTAAAGAAAAGGTCGCGACAAGAATCCCGGGAACGGCAAAATCATCGCGCAAATTCGCAGGAGTCGTCATAGCCACTTGTGGTTTACCGGCTCGTGGGAAAAGCCAAATCGGGCAGAGCCTTGCTCGTAGACTCAATTGGAATGGCGTAACCACTAAAGGTAATAAAATACAATTAAAAATGACGCGTATCCTACAAAACACTCCGTATTGTTTAATAAATATTGTAATCGTAGATCTACGATTTTTCGCAATTCTTTCTTTCTCTCGCTGTACGTTTGATTTTCATTCTTTTATTTCTAAATCTTGTTACAGTATTCCGCGTGAGTGATTACCGAAGAAAACGGCTCGAACCCCATTCTATTGAACTCTTCCGATCGGATAATGCGGTAAACAACGCGCTAAGGGCTCTCGCTCGGAGAGACGCCATGCAGGATTGCGCGGCATGGCTAGCATCTGGAAATGATGTCGCGGTAGGTATTCAATGATCGACAGTAATTTGTTCGCGATTACAGTTCTGAGACGACAATATTATCGGACATAATATTGTTTATTTATTTATTTTTTTTTTTTGTTTCCATTAGTTTCATTAATTAGTAATAGTCGTGTGAAAATTGTGTGACGATTAATTATGAAACGTCATCTGGTAGTTTTCAGAAAATACGATATCGCACGGTTATTCTCTGGTTAAAGTCTAGAGCTTTCCTGTTTTAAGCTCCTGGACGCTATGCTGATCACGCGAACGCAGCGCGCGGAGGTTTACGACTACTTCTCCGGCCAGCTCGGTTATCGCGTTCTCTTCATCGAATGCGTCTGCGACGATCCGGAAATCTTAGAGCATAACAAACAGGAGATCATCAGACACAGTGCCGATTACGCCGGTGTGGATGCCGTTCTGGCCGCGGAGGATCTGCGTCTGAAGATCGCCTTTTACTCCCGATCCTACGAGCCCTTAGACGAGAAAATCTATCCCAAGATCAGAATCGACACCGCAACCATGGACATCGAGACTTGCAAGGTGTCGGGTCACATCGAAACCAAAGTGCTCGGATATCTCGGAGACATCAGTCTGAAATCTCACACTCTTTACTTCTCGAGAGTAAGCAGTTTTGTTTCATTGTGACACAATGTACCGAAGATAAGAAGATATTTTTTTTGTTTTCACAAAATTATTTTTCGTTAACTTATACAATGTTTTTTTCTTCTTCTCATGATATTTCAAGAATGTTTCTCTATTTTTAAAATTTTTCAAGTAAAATTTTGTAAATTTTGTAATATTTTTGTATTGTTGCAGCACGGCGAAAGCGAATACAATGTGCTTGGTAAAGTTGGAGGCGACGCAGTATTAAGCGCCAGAGGCGAGCGATATGCCCAAGCATTGTCAAACAAGTTCAACTCTATGCGCGTGCCCGATCTTCGAGTTCTCACTAGTCGTCTTCGCAGAACCATCGCAACGGCGCGAGGCATTGAAGCTCCTCAAGAACACGTAGCTGCTCTGAATGAACTTCATGCGGGAGTATGCGAAGGCCTCTCTTACGAAGAGATGCAAGAACATTACCCGCAAGTATGTATTTGTCGACATCTGTGAACTCTATAAATTATTCGAAGAATCGATTAGCTAAAACTATTCTTGGAATTTTAGATTAAAGTTGAGAAGTGTGTCTGTGTGTGAAGCAATAAATTCGAGTAAATAAGTTTTTCTCAGATTTGATTTCTATCGATTTTCAAGTGACAACCGTAAAAAAATTGTTTCTAATGGTACGATGTAATTTCACAACAGGAATTTGCTTGGCGCGATCAAGATAAGCTGCGCTATCGCTATCCGTGGGGCGAGAGCTACATCGACGCAATGCATCGTGTCGAGCCGGTGATTGCCGAGCTGCAGCGATCCAACAACGTGCTTGTTGTGTCGCATCAGGCAGTTTTGCGTTGTATCATCGGATTCTTTCTTGATAAGAAACCCGAGGAGCTTCCATACATGGAGGTGCCGTTGCACACGATAATCTGTATTACCAGCCAGGGTTACAATTACAAACTCGAGTTTTTCAAGTTACCAATCGAGTGTGTCAACACGACTCGCGTCAAACCGAAGAACTGCAGCGGCGATCGTACCGCTGCGGACGCTTTGATCACGGTTCCAGCTCACTTCGATATACCGGATCCTTGGAGAAACCTCGGCAACGGACCCACTCTTGTGCAGCAACATTAAGAGAATATCCTTACTTCAAAAGTAGCGTGACATACACGTTTAAGATGCAAGTTTGACATTTGAAAAACATCAGTACGAGATCATTTTCAATTGATATACGGTTTTGTATATGACATTATATATGTGTAAAATATTTCCTGTGCGGCTTTAAAATAAGCACAGTTTATATGATATTGCTATCAAAATTTATTTTCGAAGCATGATACGTTATAAAGAGAAATTAGATAACTAAGCAATTAGTATTTTTGTGGCAACTAAAGAGCCACAAATTTTTATTTCGCGTAGCGGCTTAAGACACGGTGCCGATTTTTATCTATTGGTAATCAATATGTGAATAGTACGTAGATGTAGAAAAATTCACTTGCTCTTTTATTTGGAGATTTTCTTTGCAAAGAAATGCACAAATTTTTTTAACGCGATTATTTTTGACACTGATCGTCGGCGAAGTTCTGTGTTAAGTGTCTCGGATCGACTTCGACGATAGGTCTACGACACCGATTACTATACAATACGCCTGTTTAACAGCCGGAAGCCCATAGTTCGAGCCCTCTACGTATCGCGAAACTTGATATAATTTTATCAGTAGTAGTAGGTTTACAGGATTGTTCGGCCATAGTAATTCTGGCAATTCAACACAAACATATGCGTCATGAATTAATTAAGATATACTATTACTTATATAATGGTAAAATATACGTACATATTTGTATATAGAATGGGTGGGAATTTTGATTTTGAATACTATTTGTGATAGGAAATAATAGCATGCAGATTGCTGTCTTACTGAGATAAAATACAAGAGAAAATCGTATTTTCGTATCTTAGCATTTTCCAAAGTTTTTTTTTCTCAAATTATATTAGAAAACTTATTCCGTAACTGTGATTGTTTCTATCAAATATATGATCTCTTACAATTATCTATCTTTTATTACTTATCTTTTATGTCTTATCGAAACCATATAATATGTTCAATTATATGTTGAGAGTAGTGGAAGAAATAATAAATAATAATACCAACAGATCCTCTTCTATCGTGAATATAAGATTCTCTGTTCGTTATTCTCTGCGTCGGCAAAAATATACTTTGCAATCAAGACTATATTCCCGGGTTAGTCAAGATTCAAGACTACATTCCAGGATTAAGACCTGGATTTGCAATTCATCCAATCAGGTCTCATTATCGGAGAATCGACGAATAACCAATCAAGAGTAAGTTCCACTTGATGTTTGCGTAAGCCGCGTTCACATTGTCCAATCGCATTGGTGCACGTTCGGTGATCAAATCGACCAATGCGACAGAACATCGTAAACTACGTTTGACGATCGTCCCCCAGCGCTAAAGTGGACCCTCAGGAGAGTACCCTTTACACACTGCTCCTGCTTCTCGACACCTCCATTTTGTAACCAACTGTCACTCTGTACACTGTAGGTCTTATAGGAGTAATCCTCTGGCAATATTTTTACTTCAATAAAAAAAAAAAGTGGATCCTATAAAATATACTACCAAGTTCTTTTTAAGAATCGAAACACAGACTCTTGCACAATACATAACGCATAAAACAGAAGAGAATCAATTAATCAGGTTCTATATAGAACGAAAAGTGGGAATAGAAATAGAAGGTTAGAAATCGAGCCGCCGCGCCGCTATCTCATTTTCAAACTTTCAATCTCTACCGTTACAACGCCACACAGCACAGTATTCTGCAAATTGCTGCAAATCAGCAGGGATAGCACACGTGTTCAATACCATTCAATAATGAAGCAAATGAAAAAATACGTGTTTTTGTAAAAAAATTAGACATCTTATTATTTGTATATATACTAAATATTATTTTCGAGCACCGTGTATAGTAAAATCAGTTTTTGAGTCAGAAATCAAAGTGAGAAAACATGTCCATGCTAGCTGAACGCCGACGGAAGCATAAGTTAAGTCCTAACCCATGTGGAAAGTTGTGGAGTGAAGGTAATCTTGAAACTATATATATATTATTATATTATTATGCGATACGTTTAAAACATTCATGGAAAGTTTTTCATGTGCATTTTGTTATTTACACGTATGCAAATATAGCTAACCTTGATTTTACATGATTCAGAACTCCCTGTAAATTCACGTAAAATAGTGGTTAGAAAAAGTGTATTTTGTGCATATTTTGTGTCTAATCTCATAAATAAAAATATGCCAAAAACTCGAATAAAAAAGAAGACTATACCTTGATCTACCATTCCTTGGTTCTCATCGATTTTGATGAATTTATGGTCATTTGATTTGTTTTAAAACGAATTCATCAAAATGTGGACCATGTAAACTTTTCCTTCCAAAAAAACAAAAATGTTAACATAATATGATCAAAACAGATTCCAATAAATTTGGTCAAAAAATGTTAGAAAAAATGGGATGGTCAAAAGGAAAAGGACTAGGCATCAATGAACAGGGTATTACTCAACATATCAATGTTTTACAGAAAAATGATAAAGCTGGTAAGTACACCAATCGAATTTGTATTTTATATCGCTTTATACTTTTATATACAGCAGAGTTTCTCATGACTTAAGTAGTCAAGACAAAGTATTTATAACCCTTTCTTTCACTTCTAAAAACCTAATTAAATCAAGAAAAAAACTTTGTTGGGAGAGGCAATATATAATTAAAATGTAGACATTATATTGTCAAAATTGTTTTGTTGTTTCTGTTAAAGGTTTAGGATATAATGAATATGAAGCATGGACTATACATGAGAAAAAATATGACGAGTTATTACAACAATTAGGTACAAGAATGAATGATACTGTTGAAAATCCTGAAAGCAAGTGTAATAGTTCATCAAATGAGCACTTAGAGAATTTCACATCAAAACAGAGAAACAGGTATATAAATGATCAGTTATATCATTGTCACATAAATATATATATTATATATTTATATATAAACATATATATTTTTTAGTACAATAAATATATATTCCCTAGTGTGAATATATAACGTGTAATTAAAAAATATATTTTTGTTTTCCAGGTATCAAAAAATTCAAACATGCAAAGATATAAGTACATATAAATCCAAAGACTTGGCAAATATATTTGGTCAAAAAGAATGGGTAAGCGAGAATCAATCAAAAATGAAAAAAGAAGACACTGATGATATCAAAGATAATAACAATGGATTTATTACAAGTAATGGTGGTAGCAGTATTGATTACTTCAAACATAAATCGAAAAGTAAAAGTGATGCTAATGATTTAACAATAGATTCTTTGAAAAGTAAATCAAACGAAAGTGAAAATTTTCGTTCAATTCGTACACCTGATATTGTAGAAGAAAGTGAGGATAAGCTACGAGTTGGATTTGGATTTTCGATGAACAAAAAGAATGCTATTAAAGAGAATGTGTTATCACTCAATTGCAAAGTGTCAAATAATTTTGATAAAAAGAGTAATTATGCTTTTGATAATCCTTGCTTGACTCTGAATAGTCCTAGTAGTCCTGATACATCCGAAACTAATTCTATAACTAAACGATCTTCGAAGAAAAGAAAGAAGAAGTGTAAAAATGACTCTTTGCATATTGATGAAAATGAAAAATGTAGTGCTGAAAAGAAATCGAAGAAAGGAAGCAATAGTAAAGATGGTTTTACAAATCTAGGTCTGGATTTAGACGTAAAATCTGAGGAAAGTTGTAATGGCAAAGAATTTGAAGTATCTAGAGCACAGTTTGGCTTAGAAAACCATGGTTTAGATTTGACAGATGAATGTGCCAAAAAACATGTGACATTTGATAATCGTATCTCAGTAGTGGAATACTGTATAAGTCCTAAGAAAAACTTACGTAAAGTTTGTAAGAGAACGAAGAACAAAGGATTAGGTCCGTTTGGACTCAAAACAAAGAAACGATGGACTTGGGTGTCAGCAACAACAATACCGCTATCCGGAGTTCCCGAAAACGAGTTGAGTCTAAGCTATATAGTTGAAAAAAAGAAGAAGCATAAGATATCAAATATAGCGTCCAATTTAGAAACAATACAAGAATCGCCAGAACAAGAAAAAGAGGTACCAGAAATTGAAACAAAAATGGAAATTAATAATGCTAATGTAATTGAAACAAGTATTGCAAATAAAAACTCAAAGAAGAAAAAAAAGCAGAAAATTATTGGAAATGTTACAACTAAAGTTGGTAATAAAACACCGAATGATATTACAGAAACAAAAGAGGAAAATATTAAACCAAAGAAGCAAATGGGAAAAGAAGAATCTTCTGTAGAATGTAAAAAGAAAAAAAAGAAGAAAAATAAGAATATCTATAAAACTGAAACTGAAATTAGCGATAATAAAGAAGATAATAAGACATTAAATGAAATGAGCTTGAAACAGGAAGAAAATGAAAATGAAAACACAGCAAGAGTTGAAGTATTGTCAGTTACAGGTAAAAAAAAAGAACAAAAAGAACCATCAGAAAATATTAAACCAAAGAAGAAAAAGAAAAAACTTGTCATTAAAGATGAGAAGATTACAAGTAATACGCATGAAGAAACAATGCCTGAGACAATCCCTAAAGAAAATACTGGAAAAGACGAAATTCCGAATACTAAAACGTTGGAAAAGAAAAAACAGAACGACAAGGAAATAAAAGACGTAGAAGTTACTGATACTACTACGATCAATACGCAGCAAAAAAAAGAAAATACGGAAGACAATGATATATATTTGAGTTGGCATGAAAACACTATGGATAGCATCGGTAGTTCGCGCGATACAAAAAGAATGTCTAAAAAATTGCTGATGGCACTTTATTATAACAAAGCAATATTAGATTTTCCTGGTTCTAATATTCATGCTATAGAGGGATATGGTGTAAATTATTAGCTAGAACAACTTGTATAATAATTTTATAATATAGAAATTTCTTAATTATCATTATTTAAAATACTTAAATGTAAAAAATGTATATGCAATATGTAAAAATTTATATACATATTAGGGGTGTACAGATACTCAGGTCGGGCAGAATCCCGAAAGTTTATCCAACATAAATTTGTTTGGGCATCTATATTTTTAAGATGACATTCTTGATTCAAGGCCCGATACTCGATTCGAGACATGATTTTTCTGACTGATTCTTAATTTTTAAGTTTGGAAACGTTTTCAGATGTCATCATAATCAAATATAAGATCAAACTTAAAATCAGTCGGAAAAATCATGTCTCAAATCGAATATTGGGTTCCGAACCAAGAATTTCATCTTGAAAATATCCCGGGTGCCTGAACAAAGTTGTGTTGAGCAAACTTTCAGGATCCCGCTCAACCCGACCTGTTTTCGAGTACCGGCACACCTCTAATAGATATATACCATATATGTAATCATTGATTATAAAAATATATCAATATATATTGGATATATATTATATACCTTTTTATATTCTATATGTACATATATAATTTAATATATATTAATATATATAATTATATACACACATATAACAAAAATCAAGCTTTCATTATAAGTTGTAAACGCTTTCTAATTTATATGACAATATATAATATATTTATGATTTATATACAATTTTACTATCTTATGTACATTTTACATAACTAACAAAAGAAAGTTTTCTTTTTATATTAGAGTTCTTTCCAGAACGTGCAGACAGTTCGATAGATCATGCTAGATTATCGTATATACAATTGACATCATTTATATTTAGAACTTTGTCATGAATCTCAGAAACAGATTTCAAATCTGATTCGTTTAAGTTTATTACAGTTTTTGGTATGTACTCTTCTTCTGCAGAAACTACAGAGTAGTGAAGAGATTCTAACAGAGTCTTTATCTTGTTCACTAGCTTTGGTTCACATTTGAACTGTAATAAAAAATTGGACATTGTTATTAAATGTTTATACATGAAAATTGTTTTTTACATTACATACCTGTAAGTATTGTACATCATTTTCTTCAAACTCTTCCACATCTTCTGCACCAACAACAATGGCATCTTCCACAGCTTTATCCAAATCATTTTTCTTTTCAACTACAATACTACCTAGGTGAGTAAACATTTTTCCAGGAAAAACATTCATAACCTTCCCTCTGCATAATTGAAAAAAGTTTATATACGTGTGTGTGTATATATATATATATATACCTATAAATATACGTATAAAACAAAAATTTAATTTGTTTTTTCATACCTAGTCTTTTTTAGTTCTGTATTCAGTTTAAGTGCAAATGACTTTGGATTATCTGTTGTAAAACTCACAAGCATGATATACCCATTTGGTCCATGAACTTCTAATAAACTGTTTTCTGTCTTCATCCCGGATGATTCCATTTTTTCAAGAAAAGATTTTATGGTGGCAACAGGCATGTTTGCTTTTTTAGCTCGTTCAATGATCTGAGATAATTTTACATTTTTATCTGGATCTGTATTGCCACCTACTAAAAACAACACTAGTTTTTATTTTGCAATGTTTTAAATAATTATATGTACAAAATTCAAAGTACTTAGGCATAACAAATTAGATACATCAATTAACAAATGCATACACACAATCTTCTCCAAGATATATTACAATTATTATGTTTATAAATGTTTAATGTAATGTTTAGCAAATAGTTTTCTGAGTTCTACATAACTTACATTGTATCGCAATTTTCATTTGCGATTTAAGACTCCAAAAGAGCATCATTCTTTCGTGATCATTTTTTTCCTTTGTATGTTTTATATTCGCCCACTTGCTGTGACCGGCGAATCTTTTACTGTCTTTAGACAAAAAACAGGTATGTCTGTTAAATAATAATCTATTTAATACTTGTCTCATCTTTTCGTCAATTTTCACTACTTTGTTTTATGTTGTTAACATGCCCTTTAACACACGTTTTTTTTTTCTTGCAAGAGGTTATATTCGAGTAAACAAAGCGCAGTCGCAAGTTGCGGATCTCAAAGACATTTGGATCTCGCGGAATCAACCAATCGTACTGGCTAATTTGGCTATTGATCAATGTGATTGGTCATTAGTAGACGGGCCAATGAGCGAGTGCTCTTATGGAAAAGCAGCATATTGATTGGTTATTGCGTCTCTTCTAGCTGCGCGCGTCCTCTGTCTGTAGAAGCCCTTAAACGTAAGCCTTCTGCTGTACTTGTTTGTGTATTCAGCAAGAGATTCTTTTCATTTGTTGTTAAAATTTAAATTTTAACAACAAAAATGTCGGCATGGAGACAAGCAGGATTAAAGTAATACAATTATTTATTCTCGAAGTTACTTTTCTTATTTTACATTTTCAAATATATGAAAATTGCTTATGGAAATCATTATGTAATCTAATCTAACCTAATATTCGTTACTGTTATAATCAATATACATTAAATTTTACTTTGCCAATTGTCATTCTTGAACAATAAAACGTTATCAAGCAAAACTATGCGCATATACGAATGTAATTTCATTTTTCTTGTCACAGTTATATCAACTACTCGCAGATAGCGGCCAGGTTAGTCAGACAAGCTTTGAAAACTGATCTAAGAACAGAAGCTGTTAAACGTGACGAAGTCAACGTAAGATTTACTCAATGGAAAGATGGAAAACCTATCAGTACGTATGCTTTAGGATATTAATTAAATACCTTAAATAATCTCATTCCAAATACACTTTGTTTTTCTGTGTTACATATACATGTTTTTTTTTTCAATTATATTTTTTTATATATTATATTTATATTTTTTAGTTATAATCATTATTTATCAATTATATTTTTGTTATATATGTATGATATATTTTGTTGCAGCTGAAAAAATGTGATGATAATAATTTGTAGTAAGTTTGTGTGCTACAAAAAGAATGTGTGTTCTTTTAAAGATGATTTTATCTTCAAATGCTTTAGTAGATATCTAATTGATTTTTCTTAATTGTATGATTTGACTATTCTGTTTTTTTTAGTGTTTGCAAGAAAATTTTAACATCTTGTTTCTTGATATATTACAATGACCCTTATATTGACAGCACATTGACGCATTTGTCACATTGAGAGATATTTCAATTTTGATTTATATTAATTACTTGTTTTATATAAGTTATAATCAATATCTAATCAATCTTATTTAAAAATGTTAAGTAATCCTTAACTTTAGTAATGTTGAAATATATTATTTATATATATGTGTATGTATAAAATATGCAATATGACATTTGCTTCTTTATTTCTGAAGTTACATAATGTCGAGTGTCTTGTTTTTTTTTTAATAATTAAATGTTATAAAAATGTAATGGTCCAAACGGTTTGCAAAACAATTAACATTTGTCTTTATGCTTGTCATCATTAATAGCATTTCTTAAAATTTATAATTTGTAATAACATTGACAAAATGTATATACTTTTGTTACAGAAAATGCTTAGATAATGAGATGTATCACAGATGGATGCAGAAAATTCATCCGATTACAAGTTATGTATAACGATCATCGCTGTCTTCATATAAACCAAACTTGTTCTTCGCGAGTTGTTTGTTTTCATTTTTTTGATTTTATCTACCCACAATTAAGTTTTATAACGTCATCTCACAACAGGGTACTGTGTCTTGCAATGTACTAAAAAGAAGAAAATCAGATTTTATTGCAAAAATCCCTGTTTTTGTATTATGTTAAATTATTGTACTCACCAATAAATTCTGAAACTAAATCGTTCTCGCTCTCTCCTCGCATAGACCCGGTAATCTCTTCATTTTCTACCATTGGCAAAAATAATTGCACAAACTCGGCTGTGTATGGAGGAGCTATTGCGTCCAACACCTGGATTTGTTTCAAATATATGAGATATATATGTATTGTCACATAGAGATTATATAAAATAAATAATATATGGAACGAGTAAAAAATACCTCAGTGACGAAATATCTGATGAGAGATACATCTGTATCTCCACGTTGCCAACATTGCTTAATATAACACACAACAGGTACCACGCAACCTCTACTTAACAAGTTCACCATTCTGTCGATCAGCATTTTTTTCATTTCCAGCTGACAAAATTAAAAATGTTCATTATAAAAAGTTTGCACTTTTATAATTAAAAGTTTTGTAGTTTTATTCATTTAAGTGCTTTCTCAAAAAAGCAAAACGTACCTGCACAAGTATTTCCAGTTCATCTTGCTTGCTTTCAAACAATTGCACCAGCAGTCTCAGTATTTTCGGGTGTAACAGAGGGTGACACGCTACGACCTCGTCCAATAAAGCAAGATGCAAAGGACAGTGTTCCGTACACAATTTGAAATACGACGGTTCCGTCACGGTACATTCCACCCATCGTATAACTCCCACGCTTACAGCAGGAAATCTAGAAACCAAAATCTCAGTAAACTGCTTCTTTTATAAAAAAGAAATGCATGAAAAAGTTAAAAATCGTACCGTATGCTCTGATAGAGAGTTTGTAATTCTGCTATTAGCTCGGTAGATCCTTTGTTTAGGTTACATATGTTGTGCACCTTTTCGATCGCTTGTATCGTTATTTTCAATTCGTCCTTATTGATCTTGCGCGTATTACCTTTCTTAGGAGCTACTTCGCACACACTTGCGGCATAAGCTAATAGATATATGTATTTTGATTTGTGTTCCGGGTTTATTTTCACACCAGGCTTAAAAAGTGCATCAACCAGTAATTCTGTAAAAAAAATTTATATGAAATTCCTTCACACACTCTTCTTCTATATAATTTGTTTTATTACATAGTATTTATATACGATTGATTTACCCAAAAATTGAGGATTACGCAACAGCTCGATAGGTGGTGGTTCTGCCGCAGAGTAATTTCTATATAATACGGTAATGTCAGCGGGATTTAAAGTATTTCTCGATAGCATAGATGCCAGTGCCTGACATGCCGCAGGACTACTGGAAGCACCGTTCAAGGCCATTGTTATTGGGGTAACATCGTGTCGATTCTGCTGAGCGCACTTGGTGATTTCCTGAGAAAGCCTCTTCATCATAAAACCACCGCGAGGTTCCTGCGCAAGAATCTGCAACAAGACTTGGCTGTACACGTAGGTGTGCTGACCGTGACACACCATTTTGGCACACTCTTGTATACTCGATTGCGAGTTTTCTGTATTTTGAAGAAATCCAGCAATTGCGGTCTTTAACACACGTGAGAAAACTTCTATCTGTTGCGCCGCCGTGGAAATACTCGTGATTTCACCTTGAAATCCAGCATCCGATATGAGTTTAATAGTGAAGTTTAACATGAGGCAATCTGGAAATTCTTCCGCGAGCCTATAAATTAGCGATCGCCATGTGGGGTGTTGTATCATTTCGGTCAGCCAGGAAGGCGTCTCGCCCTCTTCCGTGAAAATCTTATCTGCTTTCTTAGGATCAAAATTCTTGAGAATCATGCCCTTCAAATTGTTTTCCACCATTGCCTGCACATCAGTGACCTTTACTCCACCAATAATCAGCCATTCTGCCAAATAGTTTGTCATTTGTGCGTAAGCTGTATAATTCTTTGATAGCAATTCTATAACTTGTTCCGGATTTCCTCCCGCTTGAAAATATCTTTTTAGTTCTACGAAGATCCCAGGCTCCATTATGTAGTCTGGTGTTTTAAACTTATCCAGACATTCATTCAATACTTCTTCGGGATTCTCAAAAGCATCTTCTCCGCTACATTCATCAGTGCTCCGATTTATCTCATCTCCCCATCCACTACGATCCTCATTGTAGTCGACCTCCATCTAGGTCGACCATTAAGAACAATTGGCTTATAATTGTTCTTACATTATTGTGTAGAGATTTTATTCAGCTTTTAACTTTTTAAGGTATATCGAGATTTTTAAAAAAGATATACATATAGGCAGTAACTTCTAATGTTATACTATAACATATTATGTTATTTTTACATTTAATCGACTCCAATGACAGAAATAAATGCTGATGAAAAAGAAATACAAAGCTTAGCACTTGTAATAGGTACTACTACTTTGCTTAATTATTTGATACACAGAGTAAAATTAAAACTACATATTTTTGTCTGTTGACACTCCAATGTGTCGAAATACTGAAAAATTGAGTATTCAAAACATAGTTTGAACATTCTAGAAATGTCAGCATTCTTTTAAATTTAGCGTGGCGTTGTTACATTAGAAAAGAATTATTTCTAAAACGTAAAAACCATATTGCAAATTATTGATGCTAACAAATTACATCAAAATACCGATATTAATAAATTAATAAACACAAACTTTTTTACTCACCTTGCAACAGAAACAAAGATGACAACGCACGCGTACACACTAATGTTTGCTTGCTGAAGCATTTAGCATATACGCAGATGCGACGTCGCATCGTTTATTTGAAGAATAGAGGGGGAAAAAATCGATTGGTTTTAAGGAAAAATCGATTATCGCATATATCGATGTGTAGTCGATAATTGTTTAGTTTCGACATTACTAAATTCTCATTGGACAACGAAACTGGTCCCTAGAAATCTCCGACAAAAATGTAATTCTCACGGAATGACCAATCGCATTGATCAATTCGGCCGATCGACCAATGTGACAATTTATAGACAGGAAAGTAATTATATATTATACACCTACAAAACTACAGAAAGAAAAAAAGAAAAGGAAGAGAGAAAGGTAACGTAATGTGAGATTTTATTACGGTTTCAATATGTATGCGCTCTCCTACATATATGTATAGCCTAACTTTCAAAAATTCGCAAATGTGAACGTCATAAATATCTCACATGCAACTGGTAAGTAAAGGAAATAAATTATTATTCTTGTTTATATTTGCCAATATTCGATCAGATGTGCTTTTTGCATATAACATTTGAGTTTAATCTCGTGACATGTCATTTCCGGGGTGCAAAGTACGAAAGAGTTAATATCATGTGCACTGTTCATGATCGTTATTATATCGTAAAAGTAATTTTTTTTCTTTTTAAACAGGAAAAACCTGAGTCAAGAGGTTAAAGTTTATTTTGTATAAGTTTGTCGGTATAACACAACAAATTCGACATATGTATTTATCGCGTCTTACATAATAATAAGCTGTATATTAAATCTCACTAGAGCTAGAAGGGTTATTTATGTGTTTTCAACGAGAGTGAACTTGCAACGGTATATATATTTTGTCTAGATAAATGCAAAATTACACAAACGTATTTTTATTATCTACACAAGCAGCAGATCTTATCTTTCAAGAAATTACTCTTATCTTGATATGTGTATCTCTTTGTACGCTTAATCCATACATTTCAAGAAATGTTGGTTTTTTTATACTATACATTAACTCTTCCACTTCTTTGTTATTTCTTCACATTATATAGTGCTGTGTAATTTTTCTTTTTGATACATTTATTTTTGTTTGATTTTGTTTGTTGTAATCTTCTGAGTGCTATAAACATGTGTTTATTAAATGCTATCGCTATGTGTGTCCATTAAATGTTATTGCTAGCAACTATAAATCATATATATTTGTGACAAATTTTCTTACTTATACTTTTGATATAAAGCTTTACATAATAAAAACTCAAAATCAATTATTGTAGATAATGTGTTATTAGTAAGTATTGTTTTTTAACTGCTTGGTACTCAGAAGGTTAATTATATGTTAATCTATAGAATATATATATTTTTTATTAAAACAGTAACATAAAATATATAATAAATATGAAACATGTAACACATTTATTAAAAGAAAAGAAATGATTCCTTATTGAAATAAATGATATTCATATAGTTGCAGTTAATTACATTTTAAACCATGTCACAATATGATGATATTATTGTGGAAGCTAATGAAAAAGAAGAGAATTTGCCGGGAGAATTAGGAGGAATACGACATCGTATTCCATGGAGTGATCGTGAATTACTAACTAGTGAAATACCTGGTCTACATGAAGTTAAAGAATTATTAGAGGATGATGATGTTAGTGTTTTGGCAGAGGAAGAAGATGGAGTGGGATGTCCTCTGCCTTCAACGCCAGAAGATGATCATCTATTGGATTGTGAGGTATTTCTTTTGTTGCTTTAATGTTAATATGCAATCACTATTGCTTCTCATTTGAATCTATTGTTAAAATGTAGATGATAATATATAATTGTAGATGACAGAAGTGTTAAAGGCTGGTGTTCTGAGTGATGAAATAGATCTAGGTGCACTAGCTCATAACGCAGCAGAACAGGCAGAGGAGTTTGTACGAAAGGTGAGAGAAATTAAATTTATAGCAAAAAAATAATTTTTCAGTTCGGACTTAAAAGTTAAAAAAGTTTTACTTGCAGGTATGGGAGGCATCGTGGAAGCAATGTCATTTTCGAAACCTGCCAAGATGGTTGCAAGACAATGATTTCTTACATGCTGGCCATAGACCACCACTTCCCTCATTTTATATGTGCTTTAAAAGTATTTTTCGAATTCATACAGAAACTGGCAATATTTGGACACATTTGTTAGGTACGTTTACTCTTGGAAAAAAACTGTTTTAACTGTATTTCCTAATTTTGGATCATATAAAATTATTCACACAAGTGTTTTGTTCTTTTGCAGGCTGTGTTGCCTTTATTGGTATAGCTATATTTTTTCTAACACAATCTTCTGTAGGAATTCAATTGGAAGAGAAATTGGTATTTGGTATCTTTTTTGCTGGTGCTATACTTTGCCTAGGAATGTCATTTGCCTTTCACACAGTTCATTGCCACAGCGAATGTGTTGGAAAGCTATTTTCAAAATTAGATTATTGTGGCATAGCTATGCTTATTATGGGTAGTTTTGTACCGTGGCTTTATTATGGATTTTATTGCGACTATCAACCGAAACTAATTTATTTGTCTGTGGTTGTTGTTCTTGGTATAACCAGTATTGTAGTTTCTCTATGGGAGCGATTTGGCGAACCAAATTATCGTCCACTTAGAGCAGGAGTTTTTATGGGATTTGGACTTAGCGGAGTAAGTTATTTTTACTTACATTTTTCATTGATAACACAACTCTTAGAATTTATGTTTAAGTAAGCACTCGTATGATTTACTTTTTAGGTAATACCAGCGGTACATTATGCTATTGCCGAAGGCTGGTTTAAGGCAATTAGTCAAGCATCTCTTGGATGGTTAATATTAATGGGATGTTTGTACATATTGGGTGCATTGTTTTATGCTTTAAGAGTACCTGAACGGTTTTTCCCAGGAAAATTTGATATTTGGGTAAGTACTTTCTGTACTAAATGTCAGAACTTTGCAAGAAAGTCAATCATTAGTCTGCTGATTATATTGCGTTTTAATTTAGTTTCAGAGCCACCAAATCTTCCATGTGTTGGTAATTGCAGCCGCTTTTGTTCATTACCACGGTATTACAGAAATGGCGATGCATAGAATGACAATAGGCGACTGTACAAATCCGTCGCAGGTGTTAGCTTTTTAAACGTATCTTTATCTTGTTACTCCATAATTTTCACGTCATTAATTTATATGAAGAAAAAAGAGATTACAAAAAGAAGATATCCAAATCTCATCAGTAGAAGTTTGCTGTTGAAACATGTTAAAAACAGAACAAGAAATCATGTAAAAAAGAAGGATTGTAATGGATACATATACTTAATACTAAATTTGTGTTTGAATATAGTTTAGGATACGTTGCTTGTTTACTTTGTTGTTTAGTTTTCTTTTTAGTTTTAAAGATAAAATTTATTTTCTAACATATAATTGTACACAGTCGAAAGATAAGTTTATTTATTGAAGATTTATTGAAGATTTAAAATTTGTGTATCTGAAAGATGAATTAGTTTTTCTTTTTCTCTTTTTTCTGAAAGAAAAAGAAAGAAAGTCTTTATTTAAATTATATCTCTAACTTTTTTATTACATCTAACAGAGTTTTTATCTGTATTTCCTTGTGTAACCTAATTTCTAACTCTTCCAGTGCCTTTCCACCTTGCATAAATTCTGTTATATTGTGTAATGTTCCATTTTGTAGTCTGTGATCGGTCACACGATCCTGATTATAATTGTAGGTTCTAATCTTCTCATTCCTCAACCCCATTCCCATCTGCTCCCGTCTTAGTTTGCTGATGACCGATGTCTGCTGATTTAATTGCTGTTGGTACAGTATACTTTTCAGTTTTGTCATTGCCATTTCTTTATTCTGTCCCTGTGATCTATGGACCTGACAGGTCACTATCAGTCCACTTGGTACATGAGTTATTCTTACTGCCGAATCTGTGGTGTTTACATGCTGACCACCCGCACCGGACGCTCTTTTCGTTTCTATCTTCAAATCTTTTGGATTGATTGCGATTTCCACTTCTGACGGCACCGGTAGTACAGCCACTGTTGCAGTACTGGTGTGCATTCGGCCAGACTTTTCTGTAGCTGGCACTCGCTGCACTCGGTGTACACCACCTTCGTGTCTAAATTTAAAAACTTGGTCACCGGATACCATAATGATAGCATGTCTAATACCATTGTTATCAGTTGTTTCTATATCAATTACATCGTGATTTAAACCTAAATATTTAGCATAATTTATGTACATATTGTACAAGTCCTTAACAAATAACATTGCTTCTTGACCACCAACACCTGCTACTATTTCAATCAGAACGCTATTGTAAGGTTCTTTGCATATGTGAGTCAACATTACATTTAACAATTTCTCATCGAGCTCTTTTAATTGTTCCTTATACAAAGTTTCTTCTTCTATTGCCAATTTCTTCATTTCTGTGTCTTCTTTTGCTAAGAAAACAAATTTATTATCATGTATTAGAAACTTATACAGAATTGAGATTTAGAGAAATTTGTGTGTCATTTGTTTTCTCAGAGTTATGAAGAAAGCTTTTTTTTACTCTATCTTCTAAAATATAATTATTTTCCAAATTACAAGAGTTTTATTAGTTTGAACGTATATACATACTCTCTAGTTACCTAGTTCTTGTAAATCCTGAATATTTTCTACAAGTTGCACTCTTTTACTTAACAAGTTGCTAGAGGCACTTAAATCAATCAATCCGAGATCATTAATATTTTCCCAGGATCCACTTTTATATTCATTTCCAAGATAATCTAAGCATCTTCTAACTTTATCATTTAAAATTTGTGGGCCTGTGCTGCACAAATGTCTTGTAAGATTAATAATTCTAGTTG
Source organism: Pseudomyrmex flavicornis (assembly GCA_014825475.1). NCBI lineage: Eukaryota > Metazoa > Arthropoda > Insecta > Hymenoptera > Formicidae > Pseudomyrmex > Pseudomyrmex flavicornis. The sequence goes on along the minus strand of QVNW01000695.1, from coordinate 1,799 downwards.
CTGATGAGGCATGTAATTCGTGAATTCTCGATAAATTTACAAAATCTCTGCATTTCCAATACTCATTAAATCTACATTTTCGTATTAGCAGAGACATTTTTCTTCAATGTCATTCTCTTTCACATGCTCTTTAATGAAAATGTAGTGTTTACACATTACAACCTCTTTTGCCTCTTTTGCACATTTTAAAGCACCCTTTAAAATTAGGTTGAGTTAGGGTAAGATAGATAATGAAGAGCGCATGCACAAAAATGAACTTGTAGCGTTATCTGTTTACGTTTTACATGTATCACCTACACAAACCGCTCAGTAAATAAAAATGGCATCTTTTTGATCAATTCGGTTTTGGTCCGTGCTATGTGCGCACGCTTTGCCGCGAGCGTCGATTCGATATGTCGATCCGATACTTCGATTCTCGAAATACCGCGCGCTTCGATACGGTAGACTCGCGCGCATTCATAGGGGACACGCGACGCGAAGCGGACCTACGTTCGACTTGTCCCTGTTATTTCTCGTGAGTATTATCGTTTCGCGCGGAAATATCAGTCGAATCATGTGTATCCAAAGTGTCGGGCTAGGTGTGATGTGCAGTGATATGTGATCAGTATCGCTGATAGTCGTAATCGGCAAGTATACGGTGAAATTGTTTCGCGACTGTTCGTGCGCGGGAAACAAAATGGCAGACGCGCGACGCGAAAAGAACTTGTTTCGAATTGGTACGTATTTTTCGCGATTGTTATCGTCTCGCGAGCAATACGTCAGTGTCGTAAAGTATCGGACGTTCCCATTGACACGTAATTAGCATCGCGTGCTCGCTAATGACTGTAAGAGACGAGCGACTGTATAGCGATCGTACGCGCTTTCGCGATGCGCGCATAAGAAACTAAATTTCGTGTCTTGCCGCAACTACATAATTGCGACTGGAAAGAGTAAGACTTTTAGCGAGCAGCATCAACATTATTGACTGCCGAGTAATATTACCAGAGCAGAATGGAGTGTAATCAAGTAAGTATATATCTACTTAAATCATCATTTGCTGTTATTATTATCAAATAATACAAAATTATTTTTGCGCTTCTACAGGCACATGAACAGCAAGCTGCTGCAAGCGTCGATTTCATTCGATGGATTCAGAAAGGAGAACAAAAAGGAACGGAATCTCTGGATTCAGAAAGGAGAACAAAAAAGGTTAGAAGATATGCAACTTTCTACACAATATATTTGTGATTGTCAAAAAAAAAAAAAAGATTTCAGCTAGCATCATCAGAATTTATGGAGAATATTCAGGTATGATCTCCTGTTAGATCATAATTGCTGCTATTTGCTTTTATTTTATTGTTTTAAAACCACTACATTTATATATATAGAAATAAATTATGAAATATATAAAAAAATATATAAAGATGGTACACAAATATATGTATAAAAAGTTGCAATTTCAAAAACTATACTTTTTACTGTTTTATTTTAAAATTCATATATCAGAAATGTGTTACAATTTTCAATTTTTACTTAACAATTTTTTCTTACACATTAAAACAATATTTATATATCAGAGGTGTCTTACAATGTTCAATTCTCACATTACAATATAAAGCAATAAAGTAAACATTATAAAGTTTTTTACAATATGTAATTTGTACATAAATACGCAAAATTTACATCAATATTTCTGGTAAAATTACACTTATTGTATAACATCTTGTCAATTGCACATTAATTCCACAATATAAATTTTACTGAATATGTGAATATATAATATGTGGTTTTTTACACAACTTGAAGTTTTAATATTTAAT